>JAJOZX010009293.1:0-166499 GCA_023014485.1 Bathynomus jamesi
TAATCGGAGAGAGTCGAGCAGAGGGTGAGAAGATAATCGGAGAGAGTCGAGCAGAGGGAGAAGATAATCGGAGAGAGTCGAGCAGAGGAGAAGATAATCGGAGAGAGTCGAGCAGAGGGAGAAGATAATCGAGAGAGTCGAGCAGAGGGAGAAGATAATCGGAGAGAGTCGAGCAGAGGGAGAAGATAATCGGAGAGAGTCGAGCAGAGGGAGAAGATAATCGGAGAGAGTCGAGCAGAGGGAGAAGATAATCGGAGAGAGTCGAGCAGAGGGAGAAGATAATCGGAGAGAGCGAGCAGAGGAGAAGATAATCGGAGAGAGTCGAGCAGAGGGAGAAGAATAATCGGAGCGAGTCGAGCAGAGGGAGAAGATAATCGGAGAGAGTCGAGCAGAGGGAGAGATATCGGAGAGAGTCGAGCAGAGGAGAAGATAATCGGAGAGAGGTCGAGCAGAGGGAGAAGATAATCGGAGAGAGTCGAGCAGAGGGAGAAGATAATCGGAGAGAGTCGAGCGAGGGAGAAGCATAATCGGAGAGAGTCGAGCAGAGGGAGAAGATAATCGGAGAGAGTCGAGCGAGGGGGAGAGCAGAGGGGAGAAGATAATCGGAGAGAGTCGAGCAGAGGGAGAAGATAATCGGAGAGAGTCGAGCAGAGGGAGAAGATAATCGGAGAGAGTCGAGAAGAGGGAGAAGAATCGGAGAGAGTCGAGCAGAGGGAGAAGATAATCGGAGAGAGTCGAGCAGAGGGAGAAGATAATCGGAGAGAGTCGAGCAGAGGGAGAAGATAATCGAGAGAGCGAGCAGAGGGAGAAGATAATCGGAGAGAGTCGAGCAGAGGGAGAAGATAATCGGAGAGAGTCGAGCAGAGGGAGAAGATAATCGGAGAGAGTCGAGCAGAGGGAGAAAGATAATCGGAAGAGAGTCGAGCAGAGGGAGAAGATAATCGGAGAGAGTCGAGCAGAGGGAGAAGATAATCGGAGAGAGTCGAGCAGAGGGAGAAGATAATCGGAGAGAGTCGAGCAGAGGGAGAAGATAATCGGAGAGAGTCGAGCAGAGGAGAAGATAATCGGAGAGAGTCGAGCAGAGGGAGAGATAATCGGAGAGAGGTCGAGCAGAGGGAGAAGATAATCGGAGAGAGTCGAGCAGAGGGAGAAGATAATCGGAGAGAGTCGAGCAGAGGGAGAAGATAATCGGAGAGAGTCGAGCAGAGGGAGAGATAATCGGAGAGAGTCGAGCAGAGGGAGAAGATAATCGGAGAGAGTCGAGCAGAGGAGAAGATAATCGGAGAGAGTCGAGCAGAGGGAGAAGATAATCGGAGAGAGTCGAGCAGAGGGAGAAGATAATCGGAGAGAGTCGAGCGCAGGGAGAAGATAATCGGAGAGAGTCGAGCAGAGGGAGAAGATAATCGGAGAGAGTCGAGCAGAGGGAGAAGATAATCGGGAGAGAGTCGAGCAGAGGGAGAAGATAATCGGAGAGAGTCGAGCAGAGGGAGAAAGATAATCGGAGAGAGTCGAGCAGAGGAGAAGATAATCGGAGGAGAGAGAAGTCGAGCAGAGGGAGAAGAAATCGGAGAGAGTCGAGCAGAGGGAGAAGATAATCGGAGAGAGTCGAGCAGAGGGAGAAGATAATCGGAGAGAGTCGAGCAGAGGGAGAAGATAACACTAGGCAACAAATTTCAACTTTTTTTTTGTTACAGACACGTGAACTACTGATTCCTACTAAAGCGCTGATGCTGATTTCAGATTGATATCAAAATTTCTCTATCACGTCCAGATTTTGTGTAACCGAAAAACCCTATTTTTCATTTTTTTTCTCACCCGCTTCTATTACGAAAGCCGTCTAAGCTACTTTTCCGTGCCACGTTTTATGTTAAGCATACTTAAATAATTAGTGAACAGGGATGTCTTTCCTCCTTTATTCTGGCTTAAGACAGACAGCGGAATTCCGCTGGCGGAGTTACCCACCCCTGCGCAAACCATCCACCCAAAGCGAGTTAGTATTTGTTGTTACTACTGAAAGGCAAATTCCTGTTCTTAAGTGAAAACTTTGGTTGTCCTCTTCCTTTGTCGCTTGTAGGATGACGAGCTCTCCTTCTGCAGGAACAACAATAATCTCCCATCATATTTGGGTGAAATTACCTTGGTATCTGTTTTCCATAACCGAGATCTGTTGGTGGAAGCGCTCACCATGTCGTCACTTACAGCCCCAAGGTTGGCGGGAAGAAGTCAGATGAGAATGTAAACAAATGAATTTTCAAAGACATTCTGCATCCCATTATTTCATAAGATTTAAGCATGTTTTCTACGAGTTTTACGGTGGTTTTCAGCTTTGTGGGTTTCCAAGAAAATTTTTGACAACTTCAACGAAAGATGTCCATGCTCCTAGTTCATTCTCATTTAGGTTAGATGGAAACGATGAGTCGTGGATGACACTGCGGATCTGTGGTCCAGTGAAAACTCCAGCTTCTAGCTTAGCATCTGTCAATATTCCTTTGAATTTATCCTTTAAATATTGGAAACCACTACCTTGATGATCCATACCCTTCACGAAATTTTCATAAGGCCAAGTTTAATGTGAAGTGGTGGAAGATGTACTTTCTGGGTCAATAAGTGCTGGGTGTTTCACATTGTATTTACCAACAACATGTTCAGTTCTAGATGGCCAATCATGTTTTTTGTAGTGGTTCTTGTCATCTCTGCTGTTCCATAGAAACAAAAAGCACATATGCTTTGGTAGCCCAACGTAACCCAAGAAGTAATGATACAACTTAAGGTCGCCACAAATATTCCATGTGTGGTCCTTATATTGATAGTCTTAGCAGCAGTTTCATCGATTATAAGTCTCATTAAGGCCAGTGGCATGTGCTACAGGTATTGAAGGTTTTTTCATTGCCGTTGTGCAGTAATACAGCCTTAAGGCTAGCTTTACTAGAGTCAATGAACAGTCTCCATTCTTTTGGATCATGCGACAGCCAATCCCTTGCATCAGACCACTGATATCGTGGCAGAAACAAACGTTTTCTTCCTGTAAGTAAAATGATGAAAACTGCAAATGGCGATGGCGGAAATGGGAAACTTGGTGTTTGGTTGGAGAAGATTAAATTTCTTGAAGTCTTGAACCAAGCAACTCTGCCTTTTCTTTTGGTAATTCCAAATCGCGCACTAAGTCATTAACTCCGCTTGACTTAACAAATGTGGGGAAATATTTGCATACTGGAACATATATGCCATCTTTCCCTGTTTCTATATCACTAGCAGAATCTTCAGATGAACTGCTGTCTGTTATCGTTTGCTGGTGGAACTGGTGGTGGATTTGTTTCATCATGTGGTACTGGTTTCATTGCTGATTCGCAGTTTGGGTACGTGATGATTTGTTTTCTTTGTGAAACCAGCAATCTTTGTCAAACAAAAATAACAATCATTGAAGTGATTTTTCAGCTCACGCCAAACCATGGGGACTGAGAACGGCATAGCTTTTCTTTTACCATTCATCCAAGCTATTAACATTGCATTGCACTGTGCACAGCAAATATGTGGTGCCCAGTCCCCTGTTGGTCTCCTAACTTACAGTCAAAATAACACTTGTAGGCAAGTTTAATCTTTGTGTTGTTATGTTTCTACATTGTGGCTTAGGTGTATATTGTCCACAGGACAAAGCAGAAGTTGTCTGGGTGATTTACACAAGCACGTCTATTTGATGCCATTTGAATTACCATACAAATCTGAAAAAAACGTAGAAAGTAATTATTACGATGTGCAAAATAAAAAGAAATACACACCGTAGTACAAAACAAATGCTATAAAAACACACAAGTCACCACAACCTGTCACTGCTCATCAGCAGAGAGCTTCAACAACCGTTCTGCTTGACTGTCACGTAGCGACTGACCGTTGGGCCGTTGCCCGTTACTATGCTCTTGACTCAGTGTTGCCAACTCGGGATAACATTTTATTATCAAAATTGTTCGAATTTGTATATAGTTGGCAAAAAAATTGCTTTAACCTTGAAAAGCAAGTTTCATATTACTGGCATTAAGCCGATTAAAACCAAAAATCTGGACGTGGTAGAAAATTTTACTAAAAGTGATTTGCATTTTACACAAAATCTAGACGTGATAGAAAAAATCTAATTATAGATTTGAAATCAGCATACCAAAATTAGCTAGGAGCACCTATTTGGTCTTCTGTAACAAAATCTTTGTTGCCTAGTAATCGGAGAGAGTCGAGCAGAGGGAGAAGATAATCGGAGAGAGTCGAGCAGAGGGAGAAGATAATCGGAGAGAGTCGAGCAGAGGGAGAAGATAATCGGAGAGAGTCGAGCAGAGGGAGAAGATAATCGGAGAGAGTCGAGCAGAGGGAGAAGATAATCGGAGAGAGTCGAGCAGAGGGAGAAGATAATCGGAAAGAGTCGAGCAGAGGGAGAAGATAATCGGAAAGAGTCGAGCAGAGGGAGAAGATAATCGGAAAGAGTCGAGCAGAGGGAGAAGATAATCGGAAAGAGTCGAGCAGAGGGAGAAGATAATCGGAAAGAGTCGAGCAGAGGGAGAAGATAATCGGAAAGAGTCGAGCAGAGGGAGAAGATAATCGGAAAGAGTCGAGCAGAGGGAGAAGATAATCGGAAAGAGTCGAGCAGAGGGAGAAGATAATCGGAAAAGAGTCGAGCAGAGGGAGAAGATAATCGGAAAGAGTCGAGCAGAGGGAGAAGATAATCGGAAAGAGTCGAGCAGAGGGAGAAGATAATCGGAAAGAGTCGAGCAGAGGGAGAAGATAATCGGAAAGAGTCGAGCAGAGGGAGAAGATAATCGGAAAGAGTCGAGCAGAGGGAGAAGATAATCGGAAAGAGTCGAGCAGAGGGAGAAGATAACCGGAAAGAGTCGAGCAGAGGGAGAAGATAACCGGAAAGAGTCGAGCAGAGGGAGAAGATAATCGGAAAGAGTAGAGCAGAGGGAGAAGATAATCGGAAAGAGTCGAGCAGAGGGAGAAGATAATCGGAAAGAGTTAAGCAGAGAGAGAGAGGGTCGTACATAGCCTATCACAAGATCGTAATCGCACCCACCTGTCATTTTCAGTTTAATATTTCCACACAGCCTGTGGGAAATGGGGCCGACTTTTAAAATGAACTTAAATTTAGTGGCCTAAGTTAATTTTTCCCAAGGCCGTCTTACGGAAAATTTTCTTTCTGCTCTCGGCTTATTCTTATCCCGCACTAGACCATATTCTCGTTTCCTTAGGCCTATTTGATCTCTGATGAAGCCCTATTCTTTATTAATTATATAACGCAAGTGTAACTTAATTCATTCTGTAAACAAATATAAGATTAAATATTAAAGCTTTATTTCAAAATAACCTTGGAAGTCATAAGTGCCGTTCAAAAATTCGTGACAGACACGTTCATAAATATAAAGTGAAACGTAAAATAGTTTAAAATAATCACTTAGCTGCAAGGAGTAAAATTGAGTCGAAAAAAATCTTCGTGTCCGCGCTTCCAGACGTGCATCAATATCGTCACACCCACCCACGAACGGGTCAATGGAAGGGTCACCCACCAGTTACCAACACCGGTAGTCACCGGGGGAAGGGACGTCACCCGAAAGGAACCCTGCACTCGACATCTATAACATGGCTAGCTATCTAAATAAAAAATTCATCACGACACACTAACCACCCTCCACCCTTTTAGAAACTAAATAAATACTGAAAAATATACCAAACCGTGGAGCCGGAGGCCTCTGTGCAAAGTTGACACCTTAACTTGCATTAGTCAGTCACAATTTCCATACGAATGATGTCCAAAGATGTAACCCGAGTTTGTCACATTTTTTACTTCACACACACACACACACAAAGCAATTAAGTATTAGTTTATACGCTTCACAAATATAGAAAAGATGGATCACCTGAAGAGCAGGGCCCCCAGCCTTCTTTAGTTAGCTTTATAAGGCCAACTAACGAAAATATTACGACCTAACCTAACCAAACGTCAAGGGCGTACAGTTGACCTAGCGATTGGTTAGGTTAGGTGATATTTTCGTTAGTTAGCCTTATAAGGCTAGTTAAAGAAGCTGGGAGCCCTGATCTTATCAGGTGATCCGAAAAGATATAGATATTTATACTCGTATACTCAGACTCGCGTTTCTCTCTCCTCTCCATTTTTAGAACAAACATGGGAAAAACATGTCAAAATTGTGGAAACAATATGTGATAAATTATTTACTAACGTTAAAGATGTAGCATCATCCGCAAAATATACTTCCCTAACAACAGATATATGGACTGCCACTACAGCCAACACTCCATTCATATGTTTAAACAGCACAGTGGTTGTCTGACAACTTTGAGCGTCAAAGGGCAGTCTTAAGAGTCAAACATTTCCCGGGAACTCATTCTACCTTAAACATTAGTGAACAGTTGGTGAGCAGTCTGGAGAGTTTCAACATTCCTCTCAATAAAATCCACGTCGTTCTGAGGGACAACGCTGCTGCCAATAATATGGTTGCAGGACTCAAAGAAAGTGGGTTACCTTCCTTATCTTGTTTTATCCACACCCTGCAACTTAGCATTTCAGATTCAATATTAACTCGGAGGTCTGTAAAATATATTTTGACTATGTCGAGCCACAGCTACACATCTAAATCATTCACCATCAGCAATGACCAAATTTGAATTACTACAAAAACAACTCAGAGTAGCAGGGCACAAGTTCAAACAAGATGTTAAGACCAGATGGAATAGTACATACTATATGTTGGAAAGGATGTTAGAACAAAAAAGGTTATTGCTGCTTTCAGTGCTGACCACAATGTAACTGATATAAGTCCCTATCAATGGACCATCATTGAGAAGTTAGTACATGTACTTAAAACTTTCGAAGATCTAACGCTGGAACGCAGTAATAGAAATTCGACAGCTTCCTTGATCATACCTTCAATTTTAGCCTCGCAACTGTTTTTGAAAAAGGCTGGTAGCATGGACCAAAATGAATCGAGCAACTTCAGTGGCATTTTAACAATGCTTGAAAAATTACTTAAATCAACTAAGACAAGATTTGAATGCTACCTTACCAACAAAATGCTGCGCATAACTACATTTTTAGATCCAAGATTTAAATTACAATTTCAGAAAAGCAAAATTGATGAAATGAAAGAGTAGCTTATTGAGAGCATTGAAGAACAGTCTACGGGAAGTCCTAGCCCTGAGTCGTCTGACACTGATTCACCTTCAGAGATTAGTAAAACATTTCCTGGATTTTCCAAATATTTCACTTTAAATGATCGTTTCTTAGAGTTGGCAAAATCTAGTCATTCTAGTGAAAAGGTAGACGAAGACACTGATGCAAGCTCCGCACCCTCTACATCAAATATTAGGAGTCCTAAAACTAATTCTAAAAGACTCGTCACTGGCAACGAAGTTGACACCTATTTGTCTTTACCTCTTTTGGAAAGATCAAAAGATCCTCTAGGATGGTGGAGGCAGAATAAAGCAGGTTTCAAGAATTTGCAGAAGCTCGCTCTCAAATATCTTTCAGCTCCCTCCTCTTGGGTGGAAAGTGAGAGACTTTTCAGTACAGGTGGAAATATCTACGAAGCTAAGCGAAACAGATTAAATCCAGAAAATGGAGAAAAGCTTATGTTTCTGCACTACAACCTTCCTATATACAATTTTGAGTACTGAATCATGGGTGTATTTTTCTAATTTTGGTTACCATATTTGATTATTCGATTTGATTTTGTTAATAAAGTTGAATAAAAAAGCCATAAAGGCATAGCTATAGCCATATAAGTAGCCTGACGAGTCACGTGGTGGTGATGAAATGAAATATAAATGAAATAAAATAAATAAAAAAACACCATTCGGTGCCGAATATTCGGCAGAAAGACGAATACCGAATATTCGGAAAAATGGCCGAATAGGCCGAATACCAAATAGTTACCGAATATTCGGTGCATCTCTAAATTTTCATTATTAGTTTACAACTCGAGCTTCGCCTTGTATTTTAATTCATTTCATTGTTCTCTCTTCATTTACAGAAATTAATGGAATTTAATGAGTGGATTTTTAACCCTATAGATATTTATTTTTGTCTTATTTTCAGCCATTGAAGAGGGAAACTAAGATTTTTGGAACGTTTGCCAATGTAAACGTAAATAAACGTTCTCTCTCTCAACGTATTTTCTCTTATATAAATCCAACAAAGACGATTTTTTACTGGAAAGGATAACTTTTAGAAAGTTCCATTTCGAAGCTCATGCACTCTTCCCAAGGGTGAGATATCACACCCTTTCCGCAATGGTGGACAAAGATTGTTGTCGCCGTGGTCCATACACGGGGGACTACCTAAACCCCAGTTATCTTGCTCCCGAGAGGAGCATCAATCAAAAGGGGGAAAAGTTACCCCTTCAGAATGGCGAAGAACTTTTGCTAAATTTATAAGCGAATGGTTGAATATTTTTCCTATATGCATATACTGTGTATATATAATTTTATATCTTTTGAATTGCTCAACTTAGCCTTGTTTGCATTCTCCTTTCGGAGAAGAGTTTCATAATAGACGTATAAATGGATCATATAGCAAGAATAACCCTTGACTACCATTTCGGAGGTCATATTTTTTATATATATATATATGAAAATTATTTCACGAAAGTAACACGTGAAAATATTTATGATGAATAAAACCACGAAGGAAAGGAAACACAAAAAGGTGCTCAAGCGCTTTCGTCTAATGACATCCTCAGGAACACTGAAGTACATAAAGGTTACGGCCTATATATAGGTTACAGAAAGAGAAAAAAAATAAATAAATAAAAACCACAAACATATATAATATATATAATTATATAATATATATATATATATGTGTGTGTGTGTAGATATGTATGTGTATATATATATATATGTTTGTGTGTATGTATGTTATTATTTATTTTTTTTCTCTTCTGTAACCTATATATAGGCCGTAACCTTTTATGTACTTCAGTGTTCCTGAGGATGTCATTAGACGAAAGCGCTTGAGCACCTTTTTTGTTCCTTTCCTTCGTGGTTTATTCATCATATATATATATATATATATATATATATATATATATATATATATGTGGAAAAGTGTTTCCACGAGAAATAAATTTACGTTAAATTTAATATAAATATTCATCATTTGTTTGTATAAATTAACATATTAATCCTTTAAAAGATATTATTCTGTTCATCTAAATTAAAATATGATTCCGTTACATTCTTAATTTTGTATAAAGTGTCTCATTGCCAGTGGAAAGCTTGGCGCCCTTTTTCTTAAGCCTAACGAAAACACCGCTGCCACGTCTAATTTTAAACAGAGATTTCCAAATTGTAAATGTTCTTTTCAATTATTATAAATCACATAAAACAGTTAAGTGTAAAAACTACAATTGTATAAATTCTTTGCTAATATCCAATTATACCAATTCTCTTGTTAATATAATTATTAGGGTAAGATTTTGCAAGTTTAATAGTCTTTTGTAAAACGTGGCAACATGTGGGTTTCCCCAGGACAAAGGGAACCGCCTTGAGGAAGGCAAGACGCCTTGAGACGGGAGTGAAAGTCTCGCCTCGGCCTCGAGTGGGTGTGAGTGTTCCGCCCTTGGGCTGAGCCGTTTGGGCTGGACCCCTCAGCTTATTTTGATGTAAGCATGTGCCCGTTAATAACTTCTCTCTATCAAGTGTTGTGTAAAGGATTTCATTTCTAATATTGTGTGTTAAATAAAGAAGGACAAAAGTGTGATGCGTCATTTTATAGCCTTCCAAGAAGAAGCATTCCCTTCTCTCAGCGGGCCGAGAGAGAGAGGGTACGCCATCAACCGAAGGTATAAATTGTTTTCATCGTAATTCGCAGTCAGATAAAGTAAAGTTGCAAAGAAGAACCGTGGATATCAGTCAGATTAATTAATTAAAACGGTATAAACTTCCTTGTTGGTGCGAGGAAGCGACATACCGAGAAATCCTGTGAAACGTCCTTGTGGACCGAGAAATTTATATCATCATATTTTTCCACCCCCGACATATATTATATATATATATAATAAAAGGACGTGTGTGTGTGTGTGTGTGTGTGTTCCGGCCATAACTCCAAAATGGAAGAAGTTACAAACATGAAACTTTACACACATATTGATTAGGTCCCCAGGTTGTGCACCTGGGTGTTACTAAATTAAATAATTAAAATTACTGGGCCTTCACTCAGCACCGCGATTAAACTACAGAAAAGAACGCAGCCGTGAAAATTTTGAGCTTCACATCTAATTAAAACTAGCGGAGCGACCCGGCTTTGCCGGGGTGGATGTTGAACGCTATATATACACTTATACAGGGTGTCCCGTAAGTCTGGAACCATAGGGCAAAATGATAAAAACGGCAATAAAAATGCCGAAGACTTTTGGGGACTGTTTGTGAAATAAGCGAGGATGGTAGCGGCTGTGTCATCGTCGGTGGATGTCCTCGGAGGTCTACTGCGTGGTTTATCTCCTATGGATCCCGTTTCCCTGAACTTTGCTACAAGTTTGCCGACACAGCTGTGTGTTATCGGCGCGCGGTCCGGATGCAATCTGTTAAATTCCTCAGCGACCTCTCTCTGACTTCGATTTCCTACGAGCAGAATTACCTGGATGCGTTCTTCCTTACACAAAGACATCATGGGCATTTGCATAAACGGAAAAACGTGAATCACTTATTTTACCCTATGGTTCCAGACTTATGGGACACACTGTGTGTATATATATTAGGGTGACAATAAAAATCGAAAGTTGGAGTTTTTTATTGGCCATTTGTTCTGCTACTACATGAGAAAACAATGTACTGTAAATATTAGGTCATTCAGATAATATTTAAGGGTGTCTCAAGTGAGGTAAATAATTCTCCTTATAACACAAATTAATTGTTCATTACCTAGTAAAAATAAATTAATATTTTTTTTAATTAATGTAAATAAACGTTAGTTTTAGTTCATAAAGTTTAAGTGCAGGCGTACTCCAATCGTAATAAGTAATTAAAAAAAATATTAATGAATATTATTCATTAATATTTTTTTAATTACTTATTACGATTGGAGTACGCCTGCACTTAACTTTATGAACTAAAACTAACGTTTATTTACATTAATTAAAAAAAAATTATTTTTACTAGGTAATGAACAATTAATTTGTGTTATAAGGAGAATTATTTACCTCACTTGAGACACCCTTAAATATTATCTGAATGACCTAATATTTACTGTACAGTACATTGTTTTCTCATGTAGTAGCAGAACAAATGGCCAATAAAAAACTCCAACTTTCGATTTTTATTGTCACCCTAATATATATATATATATACATTAACTGCAATGACCACGCAGTATATTAATGTATAGAAACGACGTAACCGGGCGGTTACCTCATTTTTCATTTGTTCGTTATTTCTCTTCCTCGTGTGCAGAACACTCCTCTATACTTACGTCGTTTCTATACATTAATATACTGCGTGGTCATTGCAGTTAAATGTACATATTCACGATTTGCGAGGGTGCCCTCTCAAGGCATTGGTTTCTGCCCTATGTAGGAGAATTACGACTTCTGACTGATCGAGGCCCGTGGTGTAGTGGATAGCATATCTGACCGGCAATCGGAAGATCTGGGTTCGATTCCCGGGCGGTTACCTCATTTTTCATTTGTTCGTTATTTCTCTTCCTCGTGTGCAGAACACTCCTCTATACTTACGTCGTTTCTATATTATATATATACACAGTATATGCCCGGTTAGATTAATTAAATGCCCGGTTAGGTTAATTAAATACCCGGTTAGGTTAATTAAATACCCGGTTAGGTTAATTAAATACCCGGTTAGGTTAATTAAATACCCGGTTCGGTTAATTGCACGCCCTTCACGATTGGTTAGGTTGAGTCGTGATATTTTCGTTAAAGCTAAAGAAAATATCACGACTTAACCTAACCAATCGTCAAGGACATACAGTTGACGATTGGTTAATTGAATGCCTGGTTAGGTCAACTGAATGGCCGATTAGATCAATTGAATACCCGGGTAGGTTAATTGTACGCCCTTGACGATTGGTTAGGTTAAGTAGTATATTTTCGTTAGCTTATAGCGTTCAACATCCATCCCGGCAACGCCGGGTCGCTCCGCTAGTGTATATATATCTATATATATATATATATAATATAATATATATATATATATAATATATGATGAATTTCACAATTAACACGTGAAATGAATAAATGATGCAAACCTACAAGGAAAAAGAAAAAAGATTCCAAGGCCTTTCGTGTATTCAGAAGCAGAGCTGGGCACTTGCGGCATATTTTGCGGTACTGCGGTACTACCGCACTACCAAACCGGTACGCGGAAATTTGAATGCGGTAGCGGTACTGCGGTACTTTCAGCGATCCTTTGCGGTACTGCGTTATGCGGTGCCGGTTGGTAGTGCGGTAGTACCGCAGTACCGCAAAATGTGCCGCAAGTGCCCAGCTCTGTTCAGAAGTACACCTCGTCAGGGAATGAAGGGAGAAGGCGAGATGACAAAAAGTATATATACAACGGGACAGAAAAACAAAAAGATTAGCACATGATTAACAAGAGTTGATTAGAGGCAAAAGGTATTTTAAGAGGATATTGTCAATTTTATACATTCCCGCACTGTTATTGAAATTATTTTTAAAATGGATAAATGCACATTCTAAAAGTCCAAGCGCGAATTTGAAATCTCCATAGCTCGTGACGGTAAAGAAAACCCCCAAGCAATTCTTTCAATATGTCAACAAGAGAAATCCAGTAAAAAGTGTCTTGGGGCCGTTGAAAAATGTTAACGGAGATCTAGTTTCTCAAAACAAGGAAATGGCTACCTTGCTAAACGAATTTTTTACGTGTTTTTACTATAGAAGATGTAACGAATATCCCTACGGTCATAGACATAATACCTTTTGATAATGGTAATATTTTGGATAATATCGTGGTTAGTGAAGGGGAAGTAATGAGCTATATTGATAAAATGAAAACGCGTAAATCACCGGGGCCGGATTCCATATATCCCATACAAGTAAAAGAATTAAAAGATAGCATTGTTGTGCCGCTAACAAAGATTTTTAATGCGTCTATTTCTGAGGGGTATGTACCAGATAATTTCAAGTTAGCAAACGTAACACCTATCTTTAAGAAAGGCGATAAAGGTGCGGCGTGAAATTATAGGCCAATCAGTTTAACGTCTGTTGTAGGTAAGCTACTGGAATCAATAATTAGGGATCATATAGTCGAACACTTAGAATTGCATAAACTAGTTAGAAATACGCAGCATGGTTTTAGGCGAAACAAATCTTGCTTAACTAATCTTTTAGAATTTTTCCAAAGCGTGCTTGACGTTTACGATAGACATCGGGCGGTTGACGTAGTGTATTTACATTTTCAAAAAGCGTTTGACACCGTGCCGCACAAAAGACTCATTGAAAAAACTAAGGCTCATGGAATCAGGGGGTGTAGTAATAATTGGCTAGAAGAGTGGTTGCGAGGTAGGAAACAGAGGGTGGTCGTCGATGGAGCGGAGTCGTGTTGGGCTAATGTAGCGAGTGGCGTTCCTCAGGGTTCTGTATTGGGCCCCTTGCTTTTTCTTATATATACGGTATATATTAACGATTTAGATGTCGGCCTAGTCAGTACAGTTTCAAAGTTTGCGGATGACACGAAGCTGGGTGGTAGGGCGATTAATGACGAAGATAGAGGTAAAATCCAGGAAGATCTGAATAAAATTGTCGATTGGTCAGTCACATGGCAAATGAGATTTAACGTTGATAAGTGCAAAATTTTGCATATAGGTTCGCGTAACAGTAATTTTGCCTATAGTATGTCAGGGAAAGATTTAACAAACGTAGAGCAGGAAAAAGATTCAGCAGTTATAGTCACTGGTGATTTAAAAGTAGCGAAACAAAGTACAGCAGCGGTCAATAAGGCGAACAAAGTGTTAGGTTTTATAGCTCGAAATTTTGAGTACAAATCGCGCGATATTATAGTTCCTCTTTATAAATCATTCGTTAGACCCCATTTGGAGTACGCGGTCCAATTTTGGAATCCGCATATGCGCAAAGATATAGACAAAATCGAGAGTTCAAAGACGAGCAACTAAGATGATTCCGTCGCTTAGGTCAAAGTCGTACGAGGATAGGCTTAAGGAGTTAAAATTGACTACACTCGAGACTAGGAGGCTAAGGGGTGATCTAATCCAGGTTTTCAAAATTATGAATGGGTTCGATAACGTAGATAGAGATAGCTTTTTCGAAATATCTCAATATAATAGGACTAGAAATAACGGGTGTAAGTTGACAAGTAGAAGGTTCGAGACAGCAGTTGCCAAAAACTTTTTTACGCATAGAATAGTAAATAGCTGGAATAGTTTGCCGGTAGAAGTAATTAATAGCGCGTCTATAAACATATTTAAAAATCGATTAGACGCATATGTTGATAGATTGGGTATAGTTTAAGGTAGTAAAATTAAGGCTTGTGGTGATAGATCCCACAGCTCAACACAAGTGTTGTGGGATATAGGGAGGCAGTATCTTGGGTTAGGGGATACTCTCTGTCCTTACACACCCCATTTAAAGAGATTCC
This sequence comes from Bathynomus jamesi, assembly GCA_023014485.1. Lineage (NCBI taxonomy): Eukaryota > Metazoa > Arthropoda > Malacostraca > Isopoda > Cirolanidae > Bathynomus > Bathynomus jamesi. The sequence continues at coordinate 14,620 of JAJOZX010009293.1, forward strand.
TCTGCCGAGCGGTGCCCCCATAGTACTGTGAGGTATTGAAAAACTCATGATCTTCACTTGCCCCACAAACACCTTGAAATAGGTACACACACATTTCTACATTACTGTACAGTCTTTACAGCCACACCTACACTTTTCCTCCTAAGTATATATATTGTAATGTATATGGTTGTAAATTTTGACTTGGTCCGCAATCGATATGGACCGTGACTTATTTTTGGTTGGCAAGGTACTAGTATTGATGAATACCGTAATGAAATTGACTGGATTCTTTGGATCTGATATATTTGCATGTCGGTTATAAATAGATATAGAGTGTAACATATTTGTGGATAGTAGTTTATTATGACTTGATCCTCTAGATCCAGAGATTCTATCTTTAGTTTTAAATCTATAATTAATTAGTTTTAAATTGATAATTTAGTTTGTAAATATTGGTCGTTCCCAATGTACAGGCAGTTTTTACATAAATTTCTTATGTTCTTGTGGTTCGGAACCCACGTAAAATTGTAGGTCTTCTCCGCCACCACGGAGGACATACACAATACACAATTACGAACACAGTTAGGTAGACCAGCCATGAGTGGATCCTAGGGTCTTTGTTGGTCTGAAACATTATAACATCTGTTTTTAACGAGCGCTTTAGAACTGTCCCACTTGATACTATGATTACATGTATACATATAGTTAAACAAAGCATTAGAATTATTTGCTGTTCTACACGCATATTTATGCATATTTATGCTATTAGGGTAAAACAGCATAAATATGCGTGTAGAACAGCAAATAATTCTAATGCATTGTTTAACCACATGTATATGTTACGGGTGATCGGTGAAATTGCGCATTTCATGAAAAACGCAATATTTTGCGTTTTTCATGAAATAAGCAAAAGTAATGCATTTTTCATGAAATACGCAATTTTGGTGCGCGTTTTTTATGAAATCGGCAAAGGATGAAATGACAGTTACGTGACCAATTTCAGTTTGCGTTTTTCATGAAATGGCAAAGAATGAAATAAAGTTTATTTCATACAGAAACAAAAATGTTGTTAACTAATCTGATGCATTTTTACAGGTATGACGAGGGTGGCATGAACTGTTACATAGATTTCCAGCTTTTAGGAAGGAACACCTGAATGCCGGGTTAGGTTAATTGAATGCTCGGTTAGGTTAATTCTACGCCCTTAACGATTGGTTAGGTTAAGTCGTGATATTTTCGTTAAAACTAACTAAAATATCGCGACTTAACCTAACCAATCGTCAAGGGTGTACAGTTGATCTAACAGGGCATTCAATAATTTTACCGTAGGTTTCGAAATATATATATATATATATATATATATATATATATATATATTACGCGTGATCGGTGAAATTGCGCAGTTCATGAAAAACGCAATATTTTGCGTCTTTCATGAAATGTGCAGGGCGTATAAAATAAATTTTTTCTGGTTTGCTGTAAAAATGCATCTTATTAGCTCATCCTTTGCCGATTTCATGGAAAACGCACACCAAAATTGTGTATTTCATGAAAAATGCATTACTTCACCACTATTCGACACATAAACCAACACGCGTTTGAACTCGTACATATACGAAGAACGCCCGTTTTAAGCATCGATTGTAAATTAAAAATATATTGTATCAAATATTAAAGTTAGAAATGTTATGGCTAGCTTTTGTTTTTAATTTTCTAGAGGCAATTAATACTCATTTGTTTTGGATATCTTTCAGTGGCTGGTCTTCGTAAGTGAAGCGTTTGTTTTGCGAGGTCCAAGTAAATTGGCACTGGGTGGTAATATCGGGAAAGACTGCTTCGTATGCTGGGGAGAATGTCGCACGAAAAGTGTCGGGGAATATCATCGGTCATGCCATACTTCACATCTGTAAATTAGTGTCAAAAAGCAACCTTCAGCTTTTCTTGCGGTGAAACCGTATAGGGAATCCCGCAGGTGCAATCGATATACGGAAATCTGAAATATCCATTGAACCGAAGAGCAACCCGATAGCGATGACCGTTTAACTTCCAGAGATGAAATTTTCGAATCAGAAATGCCCATAGGAGTCATAACCACTTCCTTGCTAAAACCGCCAGAGCATTCTCCCACCCAAAGGACGTTACAAGAAAAACACGCACAGAGTTCAGCAAGAATTCCTCTCGTCAGTTAATTATCCGTTGTGCCTCTGCACTGAGAACACCTCAAAATGCCTTCGCCGTTTTATCTTAACAAACCATTCCTTCGTCAGTATATTTGGCTGCATCCTTACCATTCATTTATTTTGCCTGCAATTTCGTGTCGTGTATATCATATACATTTCGCATATTTTACTCAACCTAACTGTCTGAAGTTGTAACCGGGTTATTATAATTCTGCAAGTGTTATCTTACATTTTACTCATTACTGACATTAATTTGTACCATTAACTGTTATTGCAAGAATTTATCTAATTTGCACAGAGTATGTTTAATAAAGAACTCCCATCGTTATTTTCGTACCGAACGATACATATTGACATTATAAATTATGGCAACTCCACCAGAGGACTAAATGTACCCGTAGGCAAGCGAATACTAGATGAGTATGAAGTATCGTATCTGTGACTGAGCAAATGTAGTATAGCAGTACATCTGGCAGTTACACTCAAGCTCTGACCTGGCCAGCGCTACCAATATAGAAGAGGAATGGTACAGTCAGCATCCGAAGAACAATGAGCTAGACTCTCCAGCAGGTGAAGTGCCGGTGACATGAAATTATTCGAGACAAAAGCTAAGGAAATCAAGTCAGCCTGTGACCAAACATCTTCAGTCAAACGCGTCTCCTCAACGAATGGAGCTTGGAGACTTTAAAGAAAAAAAAAACTGCATCCGGATTTACATGTACGACAGTTTCCGAAATAAAAAGTAAAAAAACCATGCAATTTTGCTCTTCGCGACACCCAGTCTCAAAAGTAATCTGAAATCGACGCTAACTGACATCCTGCATGTGGTAAACGAGCTGAAAAAGTTGTCCATATATGACGTATCTGAAACAATACATGGAGTACTGGGGTACACCAGTACCCCGGGTAGGGTTTAAGTGTTAATGACAACGGCTAAGAGTTTGACATTACACTAAGAACATTACTGATAGTACAGTAAGGGACACTTTCCACCTGGAATGCCGGATTGAAGAAACAGATCACAGGGTAAACACGAACGAATGACTATCTCAAAAACATTCCTGTAGAATTATCTACACGGTTGCATATATCCTTTGAACATACTGCTAAAAAAAAAGAATTACAATAATACAATTACATAAACACTGTCGTAATAGTTTAAAAAAAAGATATCAGACCCTAAAGCGTAATTACCTTCCTTCGTATGTTATATACTTCAGCATTTAAACCTTTTTCTCTATACTTTCCCCTCGATTTTCATTATTAGACATCATTTAGTACCTAATTTCGTTTCAGAACTATTAAAAAATTCCAGGAGAAAATGCACGAGGTCGGTAACCACTTTAAAAATCCGTTCATTCCAGCATACTCTAAGACAATACGCTTAAATTTAGTAAGAAAATTAAAAAATTCTATAATTAAGTCGCTATATCTCAATTTAAGCCATTAGCGTTAAGACCCTCCAACATTACACCGATATATTTATGCGTATTTTTCCTTCCAAAAACAGGGTTAATACCATGTTGCTTTTAACATTGCAAAATAAGCTTATGGCGTTAATAACCTTGGCATTATTAGCCTGTTGTTATAATTAATTATCGTACGATAAATACTTACGTATGTGGACTTCGAAAAGGGTAAATGCTCATGTACGAAAAGTGTTGATGTGGAATTTATTCAAAACTAAAAGTATGGTTGAAATATTACATATATATATACAGGGTGGCGCAAAAGTCGCGCATCATAGGAATTTTCAGTGCTGATCCTATTTTTTTTTCCTTTTAGGTAGGGAATGGCTGGGAAATTAACAATAGATGAGAGGGTGAGCTTGGTTTTAAGGTTTTAATGTATGGAATACCAAATACAACAAATCGATGAATCGGTACAGAATTTAAATTCTGTATCAATTCGATTTGTTGCATACATTAAAACCAAGCTCACCCTCTCGTCTATTGTTAATATCCCAGCCATCCCCTACCTAAAAGAAAAAATAATGTATTATAATCAACACTGAAAATTCCTATGATGCACAACTTTTGCGCCACCCTGTGCGCGTGTATATATATATGTATATATATATATATATATATATATATATAATTTGTTCTTTAAATCTGCTGTACTTATAAAGGCATCTGAATTATTCATAGATTATATTAAAAAGTTTAAAAATTCAATACTTTCAACCTTCTTGAATTTGCAAGTAAGATTTTGTTTTAGTTATTTCTTAAGTGTATTTATGATAATGCTTCATCCATATGAACGAAATATAGAAAATAGATATACAATACTTATAAAATATAGTTTTGGAAGGATTGAAAATATAAGCGTCTTACCTATATATATATATATATATATATATATATATATATATATATATATATATATATATAACCTCGTTCAGGTTCCGTGTGCTGGTCTCTCTTCACGCGAAGGTCAAGCTGGTGGCCCCGCCTCTAGGGCTGGCTTGGTGGAAGAGCGAGTTGCTCTCTTGCGTTCTCCACCACAGATAGCCAGGTACCCCGGTTCATCTGGTACCGTCCTGAGCCAGGCATCTAGTCTTCTCTTGAAGGCTTGAACTTTAACCCCTGTAACGTTTCTGAGGTCTTTTGGAAGCTGGTTTAAAAAGTCTTGGCCCCCTGACAACCAAGCTATTTTCCTTCAAGTGCTGTTGACGAGGTCGCTTGTTGGGCTTTTAATTTGGAAGCACCACACATTATGCAGGGGAATCATTACTGTCCTATCCCTCCTTTTGAACTTTCTTAGTACCTGTTCGCGACTCTTTTTGCTTTGTTTATTGCTATCTGATTTTGTGTCTCGAATTTGGCATCATCGGTCATTAATTATTATCCCCAAGTCGATCGCTTTCGTGCTTCTCTGAATTTCCTGTCTATCTGGAGCATAAAATGCAGTCTTTTTAAGTTCCTCATTTCTACCATATCTCAAGAGCTGAAATTTCTCGGTGTTAAATGTCATGGTGTTTTCTTCGTGTCCCTCTGCAAGGCCTCCACCTTATTTACATCGCTGATTTTTCTATCGTCCGCAAAGGATGTTACTATACTGTTGCTGTTTACTCCACTGTCTATGTATATTGGCATGATAATGAACAGGAGTGGGGCCAGTACTGTACCTTGTGGTACTAAGCTGCGTACTTCTGATTCTGATGATGATACACCCAGAGCTGGGCAATAAATACATTGAATGTATTTAAATACTAAATACTAAATACATGGGAGAAATGTATTTAAATACTAAATACTAAATACATTTTACGAATGTATTTAGATACAAAATACAAAATACATCAATTGTATTTAAATACATTTGTAAATACATTTTAAATACATACAAATTTTAACATATGCATTCACTAATTCACTAAGCCATGACACGCACACGATAAAGAAATCAACCGCTTTCGACTAAGAGTGGCACACAACTGATTGAACTGACACGTTGAAACATGAACCATGCTGTACTACACTGTCGACGCGTCGTACTGTGCTAGTACAGAACGTGTATTAAACCAGTAAAAGTATTTACATTTTATATTTGAGTATTTAAATACATTGTATTTAAATACTCATTAAAGTATTTAAATACTATATTTAAATACATGAAAAACAATGTATTTATAAATACAGTTCTAAATACACAAAGGTATTTAAATACGTATTTAAATACAAATGTATTTAAATACTGCCCAGCTCTGGATACACCTTCAATTTTGACGACCTGTCGACGTTCTCTGTAATCGGAATCCGTGCTGATTTTCGTTAAATCTTTCCAGTCTCCAAGAAATCATAGGTTTTCTCTGACTATGCTTTCAAATATTTTAGTGAGGTGGGACGTCAATGACACTCGTCTATAATTCTTTCCTCGAGATCTATCCCCTCCTTTATATAGAGGGACAATGTTCGCTCTTTTCAAGATGCTCGGTATTTCCCCAGTGTCTAGGTATCTCCTCTATAACCAGTATGAGGGTGTAGTTATTTTATTTTTACAATTTTTAATCAATGGTGCGTTCCATTTGTCTGAACCTGCAGCTGAATGCGATTTAATTTGTCCTATAGCTCTCGTTACATCTTCTGGGGTAAAATCAAAGTCTGTTATACATTCTCCTTGCAATTTCTCTTCGAAGAATCCATCTAAGTCCAGTATCGCTTTGTCACTTTTTGGGGTACTGAAGACCGATTCATACTGGGCTCTCAATGTTTCAGATATTTCTTTTAGATCGTCTGCGAGTTCATTATTTCCTTTCCTTAAGAGCCCGATAGTAGCTCGCGTTTTTGTTTTCCTTTTCGCATAGCTATAGAAGTATTTTGGATTTTCCTTATATATATATACAGGGTGGGCCGTAAATTGCTTTATCGAAGCGAGTTTCGTTATAATACGAAGGTTAAGCGACGTATGGTCCACTATATATATCACCAATTTAGTAGTAAATTAGGTAGTGAAAAAATTCTACCAAATTGAAATTTCAAAATTTTAGGGTTTATTTTGCTTTTAGTGTGGGGTGGGGTGGGGGGGGGAGGAGAGAGAGAAGGGAAGTTATTCTTTCGAGATCTTTAATCTAAATCATAATGATAAAGATTAAAGTGATATGAATTCAAATTGGGATTCCTATTATTTATTTAAATTTATATTCAAGAAGTGAAAGAGGTTACAAAAAATCATGTTGAAAAATAGTACTTGAAAACAAATGGAAATTCACACACATATTCTGTATACAGAGAGAGAGAGGAGAGAGAGAGAGAGAGAGAGAGAGAGAGAGAGAGAGAGAGAGAGAGAGAGAGAGAGAGAGAGAGAGAGAGAGAGCTGAAGAAATTTCATGTTTTTATTTTCGGTCTGATCTGATTTTTTTTTAGGAGGGAGGGGGGGGGGAGGCGGTTACATGACAAGATTTAGGAATGGAAAGGATGCTTTTTTGGGGGGGATTAGGATGATGGTCACGGGTGGGATGGGGTAAATGGCAAAGGTTGTAAGAAATCTATTGCAGAGTTCCAAAACCCTTCTTTCCAGACCAAAGCAATAATATATATATAATATATATATATATTGTTTACCTGCCCTGGGTGTTCCCAGGGGAACTACGTTGGCAGCACAGTTCGTTCTTTGCAGGCAAGATTTTGCTCCCATATGGGTATTAGCCATAGGACAGGGAAAGTTTTATCTAAAAAGGAACAGTCTGCCATTAGAAATCATTCTGTTAAGTGTAAAGTTGATATTTCCGTTAATAACTTTAAAATTCTTAAATCATTAAAATGTCCGTCCTCTCTCCGTATTTATGAATCTTTGTGCATTAAATTTCTGAATTCCAGCTTAAATATTGATTCCAGCTGTTACCCCTTATATTAATTAGAATGCCTACCAACTAAATTTTTCTGTTTTCCCCTTGACCCTGTCTCCTTTCGCCTCAGTTGTTTGAGGATGTCAAGTGAGCATGGTATGTTTTCGTGTACTTTTGCGTTTTTTCATTTAACTTTTTATTAGTGAAGTTTTTAACTAATTTTTAACTAATTTGTTTGAATGTTTTTAGTTTTAAAGTTTTACTTTTATCATGTGTTATTTGTCATGTATATAATTTTTAATTTGTTTTTGGCTTATGCTTGTTTTACGCTTTTAATTTTTATTCTTTAAGTGGTTTTATTCTGTGCTATGAATTAGTTTGTTTTTGACATTCGTATAATTTTTTTATATTTTTTTTTTGTCATGCATTAATTTTAGCCTTTTATTTTATTAGGCCTTGAAAATGGGTAGAGTTGCCCGAAACGTCGGCTGCAGCCAAATATAATGACTTTCTTGCTCTACGTCTTCGTTTTTATCCTAAATATATATATATATACACGAGTAAAGATGCGTGCAAGGAAACGGTACTTAAGAAAATAAATACCTTTGTAAGGTAAGGTATATATTAGACTTACTTAGACTTAGTTCCCATCTGGAGGTCTCCAGGTTGGGTCCCGTGCGATGCATGTCCCCGGTCGGTAAATTCGCCACTGCGCCCGTCTCTGGCCAGATCTGTTCTCTGGCGCCAGGTTAAACCCGGATTCTCTCTTTCTACCGTCCTGAGCCACGTCGTCTTTGGGCGTCCCCGGGGCCTCGATCCCCATATTCTTCCGTACATCATCCTTCTCGGAAGTCGGTCCTCCCCCATCCTCTCCATATGGCCGTACTATCTCCTCTGCGCACCCACCACCCTGTTTACTATGGTGAATTTAACGCCTAAGTTGACTGCATCCTAGGGTTTCAATGGCGAAATAGGGCAGCCGGCTCGCCATTCCTCCGTTACTCGTACTCAATAATGGAATAACTTTTATTATTAATAAAATAAATACATTTTTTCAATTTACAATGGCATGAATGGCATGTAATAGACCATAATATTCTACTTAATAAATTATATTGTTACGGCTTTAGAGGAGCAATCAGTGATTGGTTTAAAAGTTATTTGTCCAATAGATATCATTTTGTATCAGTAAATAAGGTTTGCTCAACTAAAGCGTTTGTCAAACATGGTGTGCTACAGGGCTCAGTTCTGGGTCCACTGTTATTTTTATTATACAGGGTGTCAATGAAATCGGACAAATTTAATAAAAACTGACATAATTTTGTGTTTATTACTAAATTATGATACAAAAACAAATAGATTTATAAATCATAAGTCAAAACTTTATTGAGAAGTTTCAACATGTGCACCGTCTGTATCTCTGCAAATTTCAAATCTATCCTCAGCGCTGCGAAACACATTTTGAAGCATTTCAGGTGTTATCTCCCGCACTGCCAACTGGATGCGTTCTTTAAGTTCAGCTAAACTATTGATCTTTTGGCGATAAACCTTTGTTTTTATGAAACCCCATGCAAAGAAATCCAGGGGTGTCAAATCCGGAGAACGCGGAGGCCAAGGTCGAGGTCCTCCACGTCCAATCCACCGATTCGGAAGGCGTCTGTTGAGGTATTCTCGAACAATTAGAGCATAATGACATGGTGCTCCATCTTGTTGAAAACAACATTATCAAGAATGCCATCATCAAGAAGCTGTGGTTCGAGAAACTGCTGAAGCATATCAAGGTAGACGGTACCTGTTACAGTTGCTCCGCAAAGAAGAATGGGCCATAAATTTTGGATTTGGTCATTCCAAGCCACACGTTAACTTTTGGAGAGTCTCTTTGCCATTCTATGACTTCAGACGGTCTTTCATTGGACCAGATACGACAGTTGTGTCGATTGACTTTACCACACGTGTAGAAAGTCGCCTCATCACTGAATAAGATGTTATCCAATAAACTTTCACTTACGATTTGATCCACAATTTCTGCACACCTTGCTGCTCGATTTGGATAATCCTCTTCATTTAGGGCATGCAGTACTTGAATGTGATAAGCCTTTTTCATCAGTGTCGAACGCAAGATTCTATGAACTGTTGTCTTGGATATGTTGAGTCTTCGACCGGCCTCCCTAACCGAAGTTGTTGGTTCATCCTCAAACAATTGTCGTACCCGTTCGGTACTGTTACGTGCTGTCCTTGGGCGTCCTCTTCCCACCTCGTCGTGTACGGATCCAGTTCTTTTAAATTTGTTCACAAGTTCACGAATCGCTTTGTCTGTAGGACCGGTTCTGTGGAATCTTCTTGTAAATTTTTCTCTGATTTCATTACATTGCATTCCTTTGATACGGGATGTTACAACAAAGATGCGTTCTTGTGTATTCATTATTAATAGGGTTCTGAAAGAGAATGAAAATAAAACTATGAAAAACTATGAAAAAATTATGAAAATAAAATTATGAAAAAATTTAGAAATTTATACATTTTTAACACATATTAAACACGATAAACATAAATAAAAGTGTGTTTTTAAAAAATTTGTCCGATTTCATTGAAATAGATAGTTAATTCTGGGACACCCTGTATATAAATGACCTTCCACGTTCATCTGATATACTGAACTTCATAATGTTTGCAGATGATACAACTCTCTTTTTCTTGCAAAGATATTAATTAATACAGCTAAGAATATATTTCTTTCAGAATTCATCAGTGTAATGAAATGGTTGACCACCAATAAACTCTTCCTAAATACCAGTAAAACAAATTTCATGATTTTTACTAATAAAAGAAGTGTATATCTTGATGAACTTAATATTAATGAAATCGCCATAAAGGAGTGTACTGTAACAAAATTTCTTGGTGTAATGCTAGATAAGAATTTGCAATGGAGTAATCATGTAAATTATATCGCGAAAAAGATTTCAAGGAGCGTTGCTATAATGTTTAAACTTAGAAATGTAGTCCCTAAACAAGTTATATTGACTATCATATTCTTGTTCTTCCTTATATAACATACTGCACCCTTGTTTGGGGAAACTCCGCTAACAACGCATTAAATGGTATCTTTGTCATTCAAAAACGAGCAATAAGGTTATTATCTGATGCTGATTTCCTTGATCACTCTAGTGCATTATTTAAAGAGCTAAACCTACTAAAGCTCAACGATATAACCAAACTGGCACATTTTATTTTTATTTAAAAAAGTGTAAGAACAAAATCATTAATTTGCAATGGGTAAATAGATATTTTGTAACTCAAGAAATCCACTCGTATCAGACCAGAAATAGATCAAAGCTTGTTATACCTCAATTTAGATTGTCTTCATCTCAAAAACCACCCATTTTCATTGGATTGAAACTATGGAATGACTCGCATGCTGATATAAAAAATATTGTGGATGTAAATTTGTTTAAAACCAAGTTGAAATCCCGATTAATAATGGCATACTAACAAAAATCTAGGATTAATGTCCACTAATATTGTTTAATATTGTAATACATGTTTTAACTATTAATAATACTTATTTATTTACTTATTATTAATAATTAATAACAACTAGCTGTTTATTTTTAATAAGAGCCCAGTAAAGCCTAAAGCTTAAGGGCCAAATTAAATTAAATAAATAGTCGAGCTTCAAAATTTCGGGAAAGAAATGAAAAAAGTGAATTCATCGAAAAAAGTGAATTCATCGAAAAAAGTCTGGAGCAGGTGCTGATGATGTCTACATACCTAGTCTGGGGTATTTTAACAATCTTTGCTTTCTCGAAGACCAGGAAATACGAAGAGAAAGTACCTCTAATATTAATGTGAATGTCAAGTACGTGAAAGAAGGGTAAACTTTTAGAAGATACAAAATAAGCACACCGGACAAAAAATTAGTCACCCCTCTCAGAATGTACCTAATAACGTGTGACGGCGCCTCTGGCCTTGATAACCGCACGCATCCGGCGAGGCAGAGACTCTACGAGGTTGTGCATGTACTGAACATCGATTTGCTGCCACTCGTTCATCAGCCGGTCCCGAAGTTCCGCCAGAGTCCGTGGGTGTCTATTCCTGCGCTTCACTTTCTGTTTCCAGCCTGAACAACACCTTCGACGCATTCAGGATTAAAGGCTTCATTGGATCTGCGATGTACTCGTCGCCTCCCATCATTGGAGAACAAACAAAAACGGGACTCATCGGACCAAATTACACGTTTCCAATCTGCCGCAGTCCAGTTTTTGTGCCTCTGAGCCCATTTATAACGTGCCAATTTGTGACTTGCTGTTAACAGCGGCCTCTTCCGTGGTACCCTGCTCCAGATGTCCATCGCATGCAGTTCTCGTCGCAATGTCCGTTCGGAAATTGGTCGCTGGAGAACCTCATTGGTTTCTTGGAGCAATTGTTCTCTGGTTTGAAAACGATTTGCAGTTACTAGACGAGAAACATGGCGGCGGCCCCTATTGTCGAGAATTGTTTTCCGGCCACAGTTACGCCGTCGATTGTCAGTTGATTGCGAACTACACCACTCTTTGTAAACTCGCTGGACAGTACGCGTTGACACACCAACAAATTGGGCTACTTCAGACATTTTGTGTCCGTGGGCTCTGCCAAACACGATGGCTCCTTTTTGCCACTGAGTAACGTCTGCCTCACGACCCATTTTGCAGACTATATCCAACACACACTTTGTTCTTCACCACCTCACGAAACAGATCTGATCCTGTGTGCTACGTCACCGCTACTTGTCACTTACCAATACTACATCAGCGTCCTCTGTGTGACCTTGAACTTCCTACTATCGGTGCTATTAGGGGTGACTAATTTTTTGTCCGGTGTGCTTAACATGAACGTTATTTTCATTTCATGACATAAATAATCGTGAATTGCGCGAATAAAATATATTTTAGTTCGAGTAATTAATCATTGATTAGAACTCATTTTCAGTAGTCTGAAAAATGCGTTGTGAATTAAGGCATATCTTTTTTTTATGAATAATAAGAAACCTTGAAAAGAAATTTACAATAGTAACGTACAATCCTAAGACGAAGTAAGTTTATTATTGAATACGGGTAGCGGAGGAGTGGCGAGCCGGTTGCTTTATTTCGCCATTGAAACCCTATGATGCAGTCAACTTCGGCGTTAAATTCACCATAGTGGACAGGGTTGTGGATGCGCGGAGGAGATGGCACTGCCATGTGGAGAGGATGGGAGAGGACCGACTTCCGAGAAGGCTGATGTACGGGAGAGTAGTGGGATCGAGGCTCCGGGGACGCCCAAAGACGACAGTGGCTCAAGACAGTAGAAAGAGAATCCGGGTTTAACTGGCGCCAGGAACAGATCTGGCCAGAGACGGGGCACAGTGGCGAGTTTACCGACGGGGGAGACGCATCGCACGGGACCCAACCTGGAGACCTCCACATGGGAACTAAGTCTAATATACTGTATATATACACCTTACCTTACAAAGGTTCCGCGCGATGATTTCTCATTTCGCGAAGGTCAAGCTTGTCCATTCTCTTACACTGTATGCTTATATACATAAAGATAAGATGGTTACAAGCAGGGCTGTGCGGGTCTATCACTTTCGGGTCGGGTCCGGGTCATTTTTCTAATTTACTTTCGGGTCCTGGTCCGGGTCCGGGTCGGACCCGAAAGTTCACTTCCAGGTCCTGTCGGGTCTTTCAGTATATGACCCGGGTCTGGGTCGGGTCCATTATTAAAAATGTAATAATTATAATCTGGTATAGGATAGGTAATAAGACTGCTACCGTAGCTACATTAACATGTTTTCTGAAACATAGTAAAACATTATATGGCTATACAGTAGTAGCCTAACCATATATATTAATTAATCCGATTTTGGAAATGTTTGAAAGTAGGTATATTAATTGTATTAATATTTAGTAGTAACTAGGTACAGTTATACACGCATTGCTCAGGGGCAAAGTACGATGTATGATTGCTCTCTTCAGCCCCCTTATTCTAAATTTTAATTAATTTTGTGAAAACAAATTCTATATTTTTTTGAGTGAACTCAAATGGAAATTATCATCTTCTTGCATTAAAATTAAATACTTTGTTTATCTTAAAAAACAAAAGTAAAACCGATAATATGAAATAATTAAAGTCATTTGATAGTAATATTGTCTTTATATTTTGGGGGCAACATTCTGTGAACTCCTTTAAAACAGATATTGATATAGCGGCATAGCCTATACTTATTTCTCCCAGAATCTAGATTGAAAGTTGTGGCAAGACAGGAGAGAGATTTCTGAATTTTTTACTGATTTTTTTTATTTTGAATATACACAGTATATATATATATATATATATATATATATATATATATATATATATATATATATATACTATTTTATTTGAGAAGACTTTATTCCCCAACACAGTTCGATCGCAAAAACAATACTGCGTCTAATAATGATTGCGAAAGAGAATTTCTTTGCGGGTTCAGAATGAAGCTTAGAGGCTCCAGCGGCGTAGGAACCGGGGTGGGGGGCCGCATGGGCCATGGCCCCGGCAATAAAAATATTGGGGAGCCAAGATATGTTTGGCCCCCCCCCCCCAGTAATATGAATGACATCCAATATTAATAATTTGCAAAAGTATTACAAATAATGGAAAAATAATTAATTTCAATCCTTTATGCTTCATTCAATAAAATTTTAAATTTAATATATATGATTAGTTAATTTCACTAGTTATTCTGGCAAATTTAAACGTAAAATCTGAAGCGTCTATCGGCTCATCAACATTGATGTCTTTGCGAGTGTGTGTGTGTGTGTCTGAATGGTTCATCTGGTAATTATGTAAGTTTGTGTTGTTTTAGATTATAAATTATCAATTTGAGCTATTTATATAGGTCTTTAAAAAATTCTCCTTGTCGTAAATCGTAAGAAATATCAACACTATATTTCAGTGCTGTTGGTACATTAAAAATCATTCATCCATTTTAGATATTTCAAGCTGGACTCAAGATGTATCATGAAAAGCAAAAGAAAATAGAAAAACAACAAACTACATTGTTCAGCTGTGGTATAAAGAGGAAGCAGGGTCAGTAAGTTCAATATTAGTATACAATATAGGCAATTAGCATATCTCCAAAGTGTAATATTCTAAAAAAAAATTTTTAACAGATAATGTTGATGTAGCAACGGATTCGTCAACTTCTGAATTGTCTTCAGCGAATGGACATTTGCAAACTCACAATTCAGAAACCTCAAGATGATTCTGATTCACAGCTCATTTCAAATGTATTAGATTTTTTACTTAACGTAAATACTGACCACAACACTAAAAACAGAAAACGCAAAAAAAGGATTTGTAAAAAGAGAATCTATAAATAGAGTAATAGAAAAACCAAAAACTGACCTTAGTAAAAGTATAACTAAAACAAAATTTGAAACAAGACCAACAAAAAGCAAAGAAGAAAAAAATAAGTAAAAGAGTAACTATGACGCTGCAAATCTATGACTATGACATCGCTGAAATCACATTTTGCTTTTCTATATTTACTTTTCAGGTGACAGAAGACACTTGCAATGCAGATTGCTGCATGCAAATGTGCAAGCCATCACAACCCACTTCAGAATCTATCATCAATGCTACAGCAAGATTTTTTTCTCTCGACGACGTACATTTTTACCTTCATGGTATAGTACTTTCAGCTGGCTGCATCTCTGCACAACTTAAAAAAAGTATTCCGTTTTTATTGCAAATATAATGAAGATCACAAGTTGACTAGATTGTCATCTAAGTCCGAGACAGCATTCAGCAAAACCGGCTACTGTAATTGGAAAAAAGCCATTGAGAATTTTAAGAAAATGAAACAACACATGGGGAAACATAGCCCAAAAATTGAATTGAAATTTGATTTTTTAATTCAAGCAAAAGTGCAACAAGAAAAATGAAACCACTAATGGGAATTTTTATTTTTTTAGGTAACTAGTCTTCAGACACTGTGCGATGATCTGGATTCCCAACCTGTTTGCCAGAGATGTTGAGCGAAGTGGACAAACTGTTACGATTGTTCTTAACAGTTCCAGTAACGACAGCAACTGCCGAGAGAACATTTTCAGTACTACGACGCATCAAGTTATATGAGGACTACTATGACACAAGCGCTTAAATCATTGCATGATGCTCAATATTTACAAGAAAAAAACCGACGAATTATCTCTGAACAACATTGCATTGGAATTTGCCAGTCGGAACGAAAGAAGAAGGAATTATTTCGGGTCGTTTATTGTTTAATGAACGCTATTTTAGTGTGTAGTATGTTGTACATAGCGGGTAGTACGTGAACATGATAAATGCATCTTCCCTAGATGTGTTCATGCAATTTCCGATTATAAGTATTCTACAATTTATGTATAGCAGATATTTTGTGTACATAAGTATGAATATAGATTTTTTTCAAATAATTTCCTCGATTTTTAATATGGTCGAATATAGTCCAAATAAGTTTAAATATTGGTGTGTATTCAATGTACAACAATTATCCATACCGTCACTTCTTGGTCCCCCAAATGTAAAATATGTTCCTACGCCACTGTGAGTGGAGAACAATCTTTCAACGCTAACTTGTGTGCACTGAGTAGACAATGCTACCAAGGCTGCCTGTTTTAATTCTCCTCCCATTTCCATCCACCATTTCATGGGATCTTGATGGATCAGTTTCCCAGCTGAATCTCTTTTTCGCGAGGCGAGGACATTTTTTCAAACTATCACACCTGCATCAAACTTCGCACTCAGTGACACAGTTTGAATTCGTCCTTCCTTCTGGAGAAGTCTTTCCTTTCGTCGCAATTCTTTTTCAACTCACAAACAATAAAATATATTAGGATTAGGCTATTCTTCCGTCAGCGTTAACTCTCCACTTCCAGTGAGTCATTTGGAGGGTGGAGTGATAATTCAATACATTGTTGCCAAATCTAAAGGCGCGCACACAAATTTTGTAAACTAAAAACCCGGCTGTGCGGGTCCTTCACTTTCGGGTCGGGTCTGGGTCTATTTTAAAATTCACTTTCAGGTCCGGGTCCGGGTCTTATCTCACTTTCGGGTTAAACCCGGGTCTGGGTTCGACCTGCCAGCCCTGGTTACAAGACATATATTGCATTATCTTTCAGAGATTTGAGACAGCTCCGAAATATTTACACAAGTTTTTATAGAGATCAAAAATTTTTGCGTCGAAATATCTTCTTCACACACACACACACACACACACACACACACACGCGAAAAGAGAAATTTGTTGAGAGAGGCTTAATTTGTAATTCAAATCCGTGGAAATACACTGCATGAAGTCTCATCAAATACAGCCTCAAGTGGATTCCATTTTTCCTCCAGTTTGTTCATTCATTTGAAGAAGTAAAAAGCGTTGTTGCAATGGAACGATTTTAAGGAACGGAAATGTAGTCATTGATAAATTGAGAATTTATTAAAAAATAATTTGTACCGTAGTTTAATAATAATAATAATAATAATAAGTACAAAGGTAATGAGAACAATTGGGGCAAAAATAGTGGTCATGTCTCGACACCGCGTCCCGTTTGATTATAATTATCGAGGTTAAGCGACGAAGGGTCTGTTTTGTAGTTAATTGGGTGACCGTCTTTCACGTTCTGATGATGTAGCGACTCGTAGGTCCAGTAGTTTGGATCCCACGTATAAAGCTGTAGGTCCCTTTCGTCACATGACCTCCTTACAGTTACGAAAGAAGTTAAATATCCCTAAACGTTGTGATTATTTTAATTAACATCCGTTTGATGCGGGTGACGACATATTTTATATATATATATATATATATATATATATATATATATATATATATATATATACATACATATATACACACACACACACGAGGGCCACTCAATATATTTTGCCCCCATCTTTTTTTTTCTTTCCAAGTTTCCTTGCAAGTTCCAGGAATTTTCTACACAAGTAGTTGCATATCTTTTTCACAAGTTTTTATTTTTCCACATAGTCTCCATCCTTTTCTACGGCTTTCCTCCACCTCGAAACAAGGGCCTTTATTCCTTGCTGGTTAAAGTCCGCTGGCTTCCGCTGGAGCCACCTCTTAACCAACAACTTCATCGTCACTGAAACTTTCTTCCCCGAACAGCATCCTTCATTGGCCCAAGCAAATGGAAGTCTGAAGGTGCCAGATCCGGGCTGTATGGAGGGTGGGGTAACACAGTCAAGCGCATTTTTGTGATGGCTTTTCTTGTTTGCAAACTGTTGTGTGGTCTTGCGTTATCGTGCAAAAGAAGACGTCTTCCAGTTTTCTCTCCGGTCGAACTCGCTTTATACGTCTCTGGAGTCTCTGTAGGGTAGCAATATATGCCTCTGAGTTGATTGTTTGTCCTTTCTTCATAATGTCCACCAGAATCACCCCTTTCATGTCCCAAAAGATGGTGGTCATAACGTTTCCTGCAGAGGGAGCCATTTTGAACTTTTTCTTGCGTGGGGAGTCTGCGTGATGCCACTCCATGGATTGGCGTTTTGTTTCAGGTTCAAAGTGGTGTACCCAAGTCTCATCCCCAGTTACAATTCGTGAAAGGAAGTCATCCCCTTCTGTCTCGTATCGAACCAACGACTCAGAAGCAATTTCTTTTCTTTGGGCTTTGTGATCTTCAGTCAGTTCGCGGGGAACAAACCGTGAACACACTTTTGAGTATTCCAGTTGCTGAATTATCGCATTCACACTTCCTTCACTAATTCTTAGCTCTAGTGATAGCTCCTTGTATATATATGTGTGTGTATATATATGATCTCACACGTTTAGACCAGCGTCCAACTGTGCTTCGATCAACAGCATCATCTCCGTAAACGTTTTGTAGACGTTTGTGAATACTTCTAACTGTTTCCTTCTATGCGGTTAAGAACTCGATAACAGCTCTCTGTTTACGACGCACATCACTGTCAGACGTCATTTTCGAAACTGTTAACCATCGGTTTTATACAAGGGTGTTTAAAAGCGGTTTTATACAAGGAGGGGGAGGTTCAAAATGGAAAAATCTGGTTATGTGAAGCGCAGAAAGTTCAAACTTACGGCCCAAAAGACATTTCAGTCCCATGGCCTATTATTTAGCTAAAAAAAAAAAAGGGTGGGGCAAAATATATTGAGTGCCCCTAGTATATATATAGGTATAGAAGGGGTGGGGAGTAATAATGAGTCAAGGGACCAGAAACTGGGGTGCTGGTTAAGTGTGCGGTCTACCTACGATTTGGCGGTCTACCTTTTAATTATAGCTTCGTATCTTGTTTACTAATTGTTTGTTTACATCCCATTGTCAATCGCCCTTGAAGATTGGTTAGGTTTAGTCATGATATTTTCGTTAGTTTTAACGAAAATATCATGATTAAACCTAACCAATCGTAGGTAGACCGCACACTTAACCAGCACCGAAACTGGCACAGAATTCCGGAATTCTTATTATTAACCAGCAGTATCGGCAATCGAACTCCCGACCTTGCTGTCTTGACTGAATCATACACAGGGAAACGGCGTTACCCACTGATCTACGTGGACTGGCTGGTGAGTGGGCATGTTTTTCCTCCAACCCTCGAATCGAGATTGGGCTAAAAGCCAAACATCTATAATTCAGATGTTTTTCCAACTTCGAAAATGGTGAAAAGTTCACCCTTCATAATTACCCTCTCTGCATACGTATTTATCATTTTTGTGTAAACACTTAATTCACTTGACTCCAGCAACGAAAATACAGCCGAGTGAAAAATCACGGTTTCTAAATTAAATATTAAAAACACACACACACACACACATTATATATATATATATATATATAATATATATATATAATATATATATATATATATATATATTAGTTCCTGCACGACTCGAGGGAAGAACTTTATTGCAGGATCAGGTCAGGTCAAGCGGGTCAAATTAGGCTGCCTTAAAAGTCATTTTGGAACGTTAGAGAAAAGACGTAATTTGGAAACATTTTTCACTATTTCTTCGCATGAAATCCATCCGTGGAATACCAAATTAGAAGCCTTTTGAAGCGAGAAAGGACCCATTTACACCCTCGGTTAATTATACGAGATACAAAAATTGATAATAATAATAATAATAATAATTATAATTATAATCTTTGTTGCAGATATAAATAATTTCTATACCACATTTGTTTACGAAACTAGAAGCTCATTACTCGAGGAAGCGTTTGAAAAATTATTTTAAATATTATTATAGATACAAAATACATTTATTTAGCATCAAATGGTGAACCCCAACAGTGGCGTACATAAGGGGGGGGGGGGCACAGGCCCCCCCATTGTAAAAATTATTACTACTCATTAAAGATACTTGAAAAAGAAAGTTTCAAAATACGATAACTTTTTGGTTTTTCTTGTCTCCTTAAAACTTTGCTGTGTTCGAATGCCTTTTATTTTTATAATTCTCTACAATCAAATGTCAAATGTTATTGATACATATAATCATCATGTATATGATCCAAGTATAATAACCGAAATATGTGCAGCAATACAGGAAATATATTCCAAGGTGTTGGTGTATTGTACGTATGTAAATGTAGCCCATAATAATTATGATTCTACTATTTTGGCTGGCTTAGGAACGTTTATATACGTCTTTATACTGTACGTACGATTAATTTGTGCAAATTTAATTCTTTGTCCATAAATTGGAAATAAAGTATAACTGAAGCCTTCCAAGATGCAATTAATTTTCATTCTAAATCAATTATCATCAATTTTGAACCAACAAAAGGCCCCCCCCCCTTTAAGAAATGCTGTGTACGCCCCCGAACCCCAGAAACACGCTTCCAAAGTGAAAAATTTTCACTAAGGACGGACACACACACACACGTGAAGTACCAACTTTCAGGGGCGTACCTATTTGGCACCCGGGGCGGATCCTTCCTTTGGTACCCCCTATAAATAATTTTAAAATTTAAACACAGAAAAATATATTATGTTTGCAAGTAGATTTTTAAACAGTACAGTAGTCATAAGCAAATTGGAAAAAAGAAAAATGCAGGACATTAAAAATTCAGTGAACAGGTAATACTGCATTTTATTTTATACAAAAAACACAGGAAATCCAGTCTCAACGCTCAGCCTATTCTTCAAAGGTAAATAGAGAGGATTCACACTCTGCTTTCGAGCCTTAATTTCTGCAAATTGATCAACGACCTCATCAAAATTCACCTTCTTTGCATATTCATGTTCAATTGAAAGTAAAGCCAGATTTGTCAATCTTGTCTGACTCATGGTCGAGCGAAAGAAATTTTTTATCAATTTCAATTTGGAAAAACTTCTTTCACATGAAGCAATAGAGACACAGACAGTCAAAAAAGAATCTCAAACACAGTGACAAGCTTGGCAAAGATTCACAAAAATCCCATTTCACAATAAACTCCAATGCTGTCCATTTCTTTGCCTCTTCAACGCTGATTTTGGCAGCTTCCAAATTCCTCCGAAGTCGTCCAATTTCCACACTGATATCTTCATCAGAGAATTCATCGAAAATCTGAGTCACATTTGGAATATACTTCCGAAGTTCTTCTTCTGTTGCAACAACCAAAGTGTTTGGCTGAATAACAGCGAAGATTGACAGAATTTGATCCATTGCCTTAGAACGAATCTCCAATTCTTGATGAAAGCGATCAAGACATTCAAACATAGCCCTTTTTACTTCCTCCGGCAATGTGAGACCAGCATCCTTTGTCATCTCTCCTGGCATCCTTTTTCGGAGCTTTACTCTCCCTCTTCTCTCCATAGAAATGTCCATTTCCTCTCACTTTGTAGTTGCATAATGAATGGCCCTCTCCACAATTTCATTGTGCTGATCTTCAGGAGTAAACCATCCATGTTCTCAAAACTTTCTCGCCATTTGGCAGAGACTTATAGAACCATGCAGTGGTCAGCTGTCGACTCTTCCCTTTGGATTTCTCTCCTTGTCTTTGAACTGCACTGAAAGGTCCATCCTATTTTGGAAGGGTTCACTTCCCCTCTTAATAAAATGAACTCTCAAGTCATTTGGAACCGGGATTGGCCAAGCAGCGACATCAGAATAAATTGAAAATCTATCCGTCTCCTCTTCTTCATCAGAGTCTTCCTCTTGTTGGTGTGGACTTCTGCTGGCGTCTCCTTCCTCTTCATCAGTTTCACTGCTTTTAGAAGATGAATTGCCATCCTCCAATCCTTGCTCTCTCTCATTTGAATCCTCTTGTGAAGCTGTTTTTTTGTATTTGCCCTTCAGATTCACCAAGCTGAATATCTTCAGGACTTTCTCCTATTGCACTTGATGTTGAAGGCGTCACATACTTCAAAATTGATCCGGACATTGCCTGAGCCACCTCTTCTCTTGCCTTCTTCATTTTTCTTTGTTGGAATCCACTGGGTCGATTTCGCTTCATAGTGGATGTTTTTTGCAAAATTTTAAAATCAAAAGGTATAAAGCATGAACATGCATAACAAGCATGAACTATTATGACTTGAAATACATTAACTGAACAAATTGTCTGATTATTATTATTTTTTTTTTTTAGGGGGTGGTTTAAGTGCAAACACGACTCCTAAAAAAGCAGAAAACTATGAGCATTACTCACAAATAACTAGACCACTGACAAAATGAAAATTAACAGTATATCCAGTAAATAAAGAAGTAAAAAAAAATTATTATAACAGAAAAGCTTCAAACAAGTGGTTCTCAAACTTTTTCCAACCAGATACCCATTGAGTTATCAGATCATCAACACAGAGAAGCAGACACAATTAATTACCAATGCCAATGCATTAACACTAATTCAATATAGTATGGTATAACGCTAGCTATTATAATTGATATCATTATTTAATAAGCAGTAAGCATTAACAACATATTAAATATACAATGATACTACACTGGACATTGTAAAATTGTTGAACTTGACTAAGCCAATAAGCATTAGTACTAATTCAATATAGAATAGTACTGTAGTTGTTGCTGTAAATCTGAAACTGTGTTTACTATATTAAGCACGTAAGCATTAACACATCTCCATGCAGTCACATCATCACCCTCTCTGTCTTAACATCACCATGTAGTTGCATTAAAAAAAATCATGCAGTCATATCACCACCACCATCGCAAGATCACCGCATAGTCATCATAAAAAACTCACTCAGTCATACACATCATCGTTACTTTAGTAATCATGGTTGTAGGAAAAAAGTAGTCTAAAGTTTAGTGCAAAGTGTGACTTTCCTGTGTCTTTTTACTGATAACCAGTAGTCACAGGGACCACCATTCATAAACATGAGTTTCTATAACATCACGACGATGCATTTACCGGGTATTATAACATCACGACGATGCATTTATAAACACTTAAACATCACTATGATACCACATTGTCAAAAATTAGTGGACACTGGTATAAGTACCATGATATTGTTATAAACACCAGCACTTTATGCTTTATCATACTGTAATTATTTAATAAAACATACCTCATGTATGTGGAGTCACAGTGTCAAGTGAACAAGACTTGGAATGTCAGTTGCAGCCAGCTGGCTATGCTCAACAAACTGATGACTAAAACGTCAACAAACGTTCGCCTTTCGATGTAATTTTTATCAAATATTTAATTTTTCGTTTGTAAATTTTGTATTGTCAATAAAAATATAAATTTATTTCATAGCGGAAATTAACATTAAGCTGTTGTAATATTTTGAACATTTTTAAATTTGTTTTCTTACTTTGGCGAATTTTTCATTTGGTTTGAAAACTTGTACTGGTATTTCAACTCTCCCGATGGCACCCCCCCTCCTGGCTGTCACCCAGGGCGGACCGCCCCCATCGCATCCCCCTTAGTACGCCACTGCGCAACTTTATATCTACATAACTAACACCTATTTAACAAATTTAATTTAACCTAACCTTCATGCCATCGAACCGAGAAAGGCGTGATAAGTGTTTCAGACGCAATTGAGGGCTCGAAGGGTGTTTTCTGTGAAGTCATTAAATATTGAGGTAATTGCTAATCCAGACTAACCTAACCTAGTGTAACTTGACCTTATCCGGACGAACATAACTTTCTCCCAACAATATAAAATATTTCTAGATTTTTACCTCACAAATAAATACCCGACTACAGCTGTGAATTATTACATACTTGACCTCACTTATATCCAGTTGCCTAAGCGTGCTCTCTCTCTGAGAGAGAGAGTGAGTTACAAGGAGTTACAAGGAAAAGAAGTACCTCAAAAGGCCTTGCGGCCCATACCGAGGAGGTACCAATGGCAACGGGTGCCAGGGAAAATTTGTAAAAGTTTATTTTTCTTTCAACTATCCTAGCAGTAGTAGAAAACTGGATAGAAAAGTAGAAGGCTCTCTCCCCACCCTCCGCTCCCTCCCTGCCAGAGGCAGGTACGGAAAAAGGTTGAAGAAAATACCTTGACCCTGGAAAAGTAGCCAAGGAAATTTTACAGGAAAGTGGAGAATATATAAATAGCTCTATATTTAGCTTGCTCACAGAGACACCGAGCAAGCGAACTCCTGCAGAGTTTTCTGAGGTTTTAATCTTAAACTATGAGTGTGTTCAGTACTTTGTCTAGCCTATTTTTAAACAGATTTACACTTTGACTGGAAACAACCTCTGAGGGAAGTTGGTTCCAGATATTAACTATTTTATAGGAAAAGAAATTTCCGCAGACTGAGGTCCTAAATGTCTTTACACACTCAAATAGTGTGCAAGATTTCGTCTAACCTTTTCTTGAACTGATCCACAGAGGAACTGTTCACAAGTTCCGAAGGTAACCTGTTCCATGTGTCACAGATCTTATACGTAACGTAATTCCCACACACACTAGTCCTAAACCGTTTCAAATCCAACTTCCAACCATTGTTGCGAGTTGGGTTATCATTTAAACTAAACATACTTCTAAAATCGACATCGTTGAACCCTCGTAAGAGCTTGAAAACCTCGATCAGTTGACCGCGCAGCCTCCGAGTTTCAAGCGAAAACAAGTTCAGGGCGCGTAACCGTCGATTGTAGCCCATATGCCTAACGGAAGGGATTAACTTTGTGGCCCTCGCCTGCACTCGCTCCAGCCTCTCAATATCTTTCCTGAGGGTGGGCGACCAGAACTGCACAGAGAGAGAGAGAGAGAGAGAGAGAGAGAGAGAGGAAAAGAAATACTTCAAAAGGCCTTGCGGCCCATGCCGAGGAGGTACCAATGGCAACGAGTGCCACGGAAAATTTTCTACACACTCAAATAGTGTGCAAGATTTGGTCTAACCTTTTCTTGAACTGATCCACAGAGGAACTGTTCACAACTTCCGAAGGTAACCTGTTCCATGTGTCACAGATCTTATACGTAAAGTAATTCCCACACACACTAGTCCTAAACCGTTTCAAATCCAACTTCCAACCATTGTTGCGAGTTGGGTTATCATTTAAACTAAACATACTTCTAAAATCGACATCGTTGAACCCACGTAAGAGCTTGAAAACCTCGATCAGTTGACCGCGCAGCCTCCGTGTTTCAAGCGAAAACAAGTTCAGGGCGCGTAACCGTCGATTATAGCAGATATGCCTAACGGAAGGGATTAACTTTGTGGCCCTCGCCTGCACTCGCTCCAGCCTTTCAATATCTTTCTTGAGGGTGGGCGACCAGAACTGCACAGCATACTCCAGGTGCGGCCGAACAAGGGAATTGTACAGTGAGAGCACAATCGCCTTGTTCCGAAACTGAAATTGCCTCCTGATATAACCCAATAGTTTCTGGGCTTTCTTTTCCACCTCTACACGCTGTTTCGTAAACTTAAGGTCACTGCTAATTAGCACACCCAAGTCCTTTTCTAAATCAGTCACCTCGATATTACTACCCAACATCGAGTAGTCCGACTTGGGATTGGCGTAGCCAATGTGCATCACTTTGCATTTACCCAAGTTAAACGGCATTTGCCATTTTTCGGACCACTCTCCTATCCTACCTAGGTCCTCACGCAGTTGCTCGATCGCTTCGGGCGTCCCAACATTGGCCCCAAGCTTTGTATCATTAGCGAATTTGGCGATCCGACTGACGATGCCACCGTCGATATCATTTATGTAAATGATAAACAACAGCGGCCCCAAAACGGAACCCTGAGGAACCCCACTAGTGACCGAGGCCCAACCCGAACTAGCCCCTTTAATTACCACCCTCTGCCGCCTATTCCTCAGCCAGTTTTCAATCCACCTACCTATTTCCCCACCGATACCCAGCGGTCACACTTACGCCATTAGCCGGCAGTGAGGTACCTTATCAAAGGCTTTCTGAAAGTCGAGATAAAGTATATCAACCGCCCTACTCTTATCATACTCACTCAACATGACGTGGAAAAACTCGAGCAAGTGGGTGAGACACGACCTATGCCGTCTAAACCCATGTTGGGAGTCCCCAAGCAGCTTGTAGGAATCCAAATGGTCAACGATCCTATCAGCTATTATCCCTTCTAATAATTTACCTACAACTGAAGTGAGACTAATGGGACGATAGTTCCCTGGACTTTCGTGATCCCCTTTCTTAAAGATAGGGGTCACGTTGGCTTCCCTCCAGTCACCAGGCACCTGGCCCATCTCCAACGATTTGTTGAAGACTGTAGCCAGGTGGGGAGCCACCTGGTCGCGCACTTCTCGCAACACTCTGGGGAGAAACTGGTCTGGCCCAGGAGCCTTAAACGCGCTGTTTGTCTATTCTATCGGCAACGACTGTCGCGGTACATGTAACACTATCCAGGCCAGCACCTTCGTGCCTCACGCCTGGCTCGGGGATGACGCGGGTATCCTCCCTGGTGAACACTCCCGCAAAGTACTCATTAAGCACATTAGCGATGTCCGCGTCGGAGGTCCGCAGAACGCCGCTTCCGTCCTTTAACGGACCTATAATGCTTCTAATGGGCTTTCTACTATTAACATAACTGAAGAATTCCTTAGGGTTCCCCTTGCAGAGGCTTGCCACCCGTAGTTCTTCGTTACGTTTCGCTAGCCTAACCTTCGCCTTCACTTCCCTACACAGGCGGACATACGCTTCAGTGTTCTCGTGGGAACGATTGGCCTTCGCCCTCCTATACGCTACTTTCCTATTTCGGATAGCCGAAGCGATGTTACGATTGAACCACTTAGGCTGCGTTGAAGCAGGGGTGACCGGTTTTGAGGGTATGGCAGCAGACTACAGCACCATAAACTCGTCCCGGAATGCACTCCACACTCCCTCAACATCGCCGCCAACCTCTAACCCCATCTCTCCTACGCTATCCCTGAGGCTAACAAAGTTCGCCCGCCGGAGATCGAGCTTACTGCCTCTCGAGTTACTACGCTTCACCCGAGGGACGCACACACGGAACCTAATAAGACCGTGATCACTCCCGCCCAATGATTCGTCAACAGTGAGGCCAGTGACGAGGTTGTCTTCGGTCGTGAATACTAAGTCTAGAACGCTTTCGCCTCGTGTAGGCTCATTGACCCACTGAGTGAGGAAGTTCTCATCAGCAAAGTCAACTAGCCTCCTCCCTTCAGCATCGGCAGTCCTGTTTTCCCACTTTATGCCGCGACAGTTGAAGTCTCCTAAAACTACACACACCCTATCCCCTAGCAGGCTACTGAGTTCGGTGTACAGGGCTGTATCCTCCTCGAGGAGGAGATGCGGAGGTCTGTACACCAAGATTAACCTATAGTTCGTCCCTTCCACGCTCAGATCGACGCCAAGCAGCTCCCGTTCCGACCGGAACTGGCAGTCAACCGGACTCAACGTGTCTCTGACGTATATTAGTACCCCACCCCCCTCCCCACGGGTGCGGTCTTTGCGAAACATTCTATACCCGGGAATTTCGAACTCCCCAACGTAGTCCCTACGATCAGTATGAATCCAGGACTCGGTGATAGCAACGATATCCTGGTATTCTGATGCTAAGAGCGCCCGGAGCTCGCCAAACTTGTTCCTGATCGACCTAGCATTAAAAAGCATAGCACGGAGGGAGCCTCCCCTATTCTGACTGCCCCCTAGCACGACCCGTTTCCCGAACAGCCAGGGCTGTCGGGAGTTGAAGAGCCCCTCACTAACGAGGGGACAATCTCCGCAGGAGCCTAAGCCTAGCCCCCTCCAACGTGGAAGGAGGGTCACCCACCTGTACCTGGACGCAGAGATGGGCAAGATCACCAACTTTGGTGATCTTGAAGATCAAGATCAGATCACCAGAAAAATGTGATCTTGAAGATCCAGATCAAGATCGTGATCTTGAAGATCACTTTTCAAGATCACTTTTTAAGATCACTTTTTAAGATCACTTTTATATGAATTGAAAAAAGTTGTACTCTTGTAGAGTAAACAAAAACAAATTATTTTGTTAATCACTCCTGAAAAGTATCACTCCTAATACTCCCCTGAGGGCTGAGGCAATACAAGCATCGCATCCTACCCATGTCACCTGATCTAAACCACGGGGATTGACGATTCCCCTTTCAGTTTTTCAGGTGGTAAACTTAAAACTTAGTATTATCATAACTTATCAGCAAAGAAAAAACTATTAAATGACCTACATATAGTTTTTAGTTCTATTTTTCTCAATTCTCATTTCACCAGGTCCATAACCCATATCAATGAATGGTCAGCATATACATATAAGTAAACATTTTTACATAGAATTTAATTTTACAGTTTTACTGCAGTACGCAATTACTGACAATATAAGGGTAAAAACCGCAAGTTAAGAGTGTTAATTTAATGTTCAACCGCTGTAAACATTTGCTTTCAGCAAAACCAATTGTTCAAAGTTACCATCCGAGAGACGACTTCGTTTGGGGCTATGAACCATGCCAGCAAACGAAAACAACCGTTCCACTGGTGCAGAGGAAGGTAGCGTGGTGTTATACCTCTTGAAGATCTTCTTTATAGCAGGATACCTATCTAAAGAGTCGAGTGCCTTACTGGTGTCCTGCAAATAATTGAGGACTTCGAAGTCTTCCTTGTTGTTAGGAGCAGAGAATGAGCCGTCCATAGTTCTGAAGAAATCGTCTTCAGATGATGAGTCTGAGTTCACCGAACTATTACCACTGCTGTCAGAATTACAATTTCTTACAGCCATTTGCAGCTTGTCTTTTACTTGAGACTTGATTGCTTCATGATCGCCGAAATTAGGCCCTTGCAACAATGATATCCATCTAAGTTTGAAATACGGATGAGATACTGAGGCCAAAACGGCATCAGTTACCTCGGGGCTCAACGACAAAAAATGACCAAATCTGGCATTGAAGCCAGAGACGACTGCTGCCAGTAATGGCATGCAGTGTCTCAAGCGCAGGTCGTTTGGTTGGATAGGCTCCAATCTTGCGAGGGCATCTTGAGTCACTAGGACTGTTGGAAGAAGACAACCGTAGTAGCATTCTTTATCTGCCTGTAATTTGTTGAGGGCTGCTGCAATTGGTTTTAGAACAGACAAATATTCTGAAATAAATTCCAATTCATTGTCTTTGAGGATGGGTAGATTCAGTTCTTCAAGAGCTACATTCACGTCGTTCTTATGTTTATATATTTGGCTTAATGAGTCGTACATTGAGTTCCATCGGGTGACGCATGGGTACCTAAATTGGACGCGTTATTTCCTGTATTTTTTCTGCTGACTTGGGTTTACCAGCAGCATTCCACAGCGCCGAACATTTTCCCATTGCAGAATGCTTTATCTTCTTTAGTCCAGGTGAATTCAGTCCTTTATCTGCATCAGTTGTTGCTACCAAGTTCAATGTGTGGGAGGCACATCGAATATGGGATGATAGTTTCACTGACTCCTCTCCATGCTCTCCTGAATGTTCAGGAAAGTTGCTGATGATAACCTCTTCATCTGAATCTTTTTCATCATCATCTTCATCTGCATCATCTTCATCAATGTCGTCAGTACGATTCTGAACACGAACACCGAACTCTTTAAAGCATTTCACCATGTTCGATGCATTGTCGGTGACTGTAGATACAACTTTTCTATAAGATAAACCATGCTCCGAGTTGATCCTGTCCAATATTCCAGCAATTTTATCAAAGCTATGTGTTCCACGAAATCTTCGGCATGCCAGTGCAGCTGATCCTCGCGACAAGTCATCATTGATCTGTAATGTAAGAATATAAAATCAATGTTTGTATGAACATTTTTTTAAGCTTAATTTAATAATATTGGTTAGACACGCACCAGCTAAACTGCGCCACCAAACATTGAAGAGAAGAACTATGTGATATAAAGGAGGCAATTCAGCGATGAGTCGCCTACCATACCACCACATCAGTGACCCATCCCATAAGAGCAAAATGTGGAAGAGTCCATATTCACAGCCTGTGAATATGGACTCTTCCACATTTTGCTGTGAATCAGACACAATGACAGATGACAGAATCAGTGAATTAGTGTGAAATTACTGTGAATCACAGCAAAATGAAGACTCACCAAATTAATGAATGAGGAACACATGTCGAATAATTGAAAAGATTATACTATAAGTCTATCAGACTATCAATCTATCACCAATGGTCAATTATCAATTATATAAAAATAATACACTAAATCAATAGCATACCCAATGCGCAGTGACTCCCATGAAACTGCGGTGATTAGTTGACCATATGTCGCATGTAACACACACATGGTCAACTGCTGCCAGTTTTGCTTGTATGTCTTCCTTCATTGTACTGGTTGTTGTTGCAAGAGATCTAGCCAGAGTGCGTCTAGATGGCACCTGAACAGCCGGGTTGACGTCTGAAAAAAATATTTAAAAATTAAAACAAATACAATAGATTAGCTATGGAAAAAATATCAAAATATTTAGCTAGGCTAGCGATAGTCTAATGTTCATACAAATAATATGATTAATTATTTTAATCAGATATTAGCTATGGAAAAATAGCAAAATATTTGAGTTATACTAACATGAAAGAAGATCCTTAAATTCATGTAGTTCAACTAGGCTCAATGGTAGGAGCCCATTAGCCACAAGCGAGAGAATCTTCTTTTCAAGGATATCCTTGCATATTGGTGGTCCTGGTTTTTGCTTGGAAATGTGGAACATGCTTAGTGTTGACTGCTTGGCAATTTTGGCAGGGCCAGCATTGCTGCCGCTGGCATCTTCTTCTTTAGCTGGACGCTTGCGAGATTTCTTCTCCGATTCATATTCACCCAAAAGATCCGAATGTAGTTTCTGCACAAGAAAATAAATTATTATCATGCGGAGAGACTTCTTGAACACCCTGTATAATATTTATCAGAATATCAAACTTCTAGTTGAAATTAATACTTAACAAGATTCTAAAATTTTGTTATCTTTAACTAAAATTATTTTCACCATGATCAGTGCATTTTTATCCTATGTTAAATTGAAAGCCGAATTTCGTCCTTCAGTAACTAAATAGGAGAAATTACAGACATGGATCAGACAGAGAGAAAGACAGATACACCTGGCGTTTTATTATAGTTGGATATCGGCAGTTTTTAATGTAGTTACTAGTCCATAATCTATTAATATCTGAAGTGCACAATATATTCAAATGGACGTCTATGTAAATGTAGCATTAGTCTTGTATGGCACCAGTCACTTAAAATATGACTTGAACCATTATGTTAATGTTGCTACTTACTACTTAGTTACTAAGTAGTACTAACCCTGAGGTGCCTCAGAAGATTGCTTGTTGAGTCGAGGCCAGCAGACAGAATTGTAGTTTTCTTTGTACACTGCCTACAAATAACTTTGATACTGTTTCCAGTTTTTTCGACAATTTGAAAATATTTTCCGTTCAATAGCACAGATTGATCCTTATTACCAACATTGTTATCTAAATATATTGAATACTGTTCTGGTGACAACCTAGAATATTTGGTTCCCTTGGGAGCCTGTTGAAGTTGTAAAATTGCACTCATTATTAAAAAATTCAATCTGTAAATAAAATATGTTTAGAATTAATTTATTATGAATACGGACCTATAGGCTATATTTTATGCCTATATATATAATATATTAATAGAACACTTTTAACATAATTGCACAGTAAATTACACTTTTTACGAGCCTAAATTCCACAGCAACTACACCTTCCATGAGCCCACGCATGACGCAAGTCACCCAACTAACAGAAAACATAAACAGTCGGTGTTGAACAAAGTTGCCACCAGATGTCGCTTGGACAAAAAACAAATGACATTCGCATAGCGGCATATTTAAGAATCTGAAATTAAAAGTGATCTTGAAGTCTAAAGTGATCTTCAAGATCAAGATCACAAGAAATAAAGTGATCTTAGATCAAGATCACCATAATAAAAGTGATCTTCAAGATCAAGATCAGATCACGATCTTGATCTTGATCTTCAATATCACGATCTGATCTTGAAGATCAAGATCGTGCCCATCTCTGCCTGGACACAGCCTTTAGTTGAAGGTACGTCCGCCACCGGCTCATCATCATCCCTCCCCGGTGGGGGCCCATCATCTTTCCCCGGACTCGACCTCACCATACGGTATAGGTGCCGGTCAAGCAGCGTGCCTAGCACACCTTTACCCCTGACATTGAGGTGGACACCATCCCTCTGATACAGGTCCCACCTACCCAAAAACGCGTCGAACGGGTCAACAAACCTCACGCCCAGTGGGACGCACAAGTCTTGCACCCTCTCATTGATGCCAATGACCTTACTGAGCGCGTGGTCACTGGCATTCATCCGCGGTAAAATACCCATCAACATTCCCCTGTGTCTTAAGTTTCAGATCATCCGCAAGAGACATGATCTCGGTGATGATCCCTTCCGTTGAACCTACCCTACCGCCTTTGAGGAACAAGTCATTGCCACCAGCATGGACAACGATCGCAGTCCTCCGACTAGCCACGCGCACCTTATCTAATTCCTTCCTTATGTGCGCCGTTCCCCGACTGGGTAAGCACCTTACCTTCCTCCTGTCTCGGTTTGCAGAAGCAAAGTACTTCTCCTGGCCCCTAACCTGCGAGTCCCCAATTAAAATGGTGTCTTCCTCCTTCGCGCACAGGAGACTAAAGCGGTTGGAGGTCCTGACAGGGGCAACTGGGGTCTCGGGCTTCGGCTTCGCAGCCTTCTTGCCCGAGACCTTTCGAAACCCGTCGCCACCCATAAACTCATCCGCACTTACACCACCCGACCCACCCCGACCGGCAGCTACATCCTTCCGCTTCTTTGGGTCATCAGTAGAGAGAGAGAGAGAGAGAGAGAGAGAGTTACAAGGAAAAGAAGTACCTCAAAAGGCCTTGCGGCCCATACCGAGGAGGTACCAATGGCAACGGGTGCCACGGAAAATTTTCTACACACTCAAATAGTGTGCAAAATTTGGTCTAACCTTTTCTTGAACTGATCCACAGAGGAACTGTTCACAACTTCCGAAGGTAACCTGTTCCATGTGTCACAGATCTTATACGTAAAGTAATTCCCACACACACTAGTCCTAAACCGTTTCAAATCCAACTTCCAACCATTGTTGCGAGTTGGGTTATCATTTAAACTAAACATACTTCTAAAATCGACATCGTTGAACCCGCGTAAGAGCTTGAAAACCTCGATCAGTTGACCGCGCAGCCTCCGAGTTTCAAGCGAAAACAAGTTCAGGGCGCGTAACCGTCGATTGTAGCCCATATGCCTAACGGAAGGGATTAACTTTGTGGCCCTCGCCTGCACTCGCTCCAGCCTCTCAATATCTTTCCTGAGGGTGGGCGACCAGAACTGCACAGCATACTCCAGGTGTGGCCGAACAAGGGAATTGTACAGTGAGAGCACAATCTCCTTGTTCCGAAACTGAAATTGCCTCCTGATATAACCCAATAGTTTCTGGGCTTTCTTTTCCACCTCTACACACTGTTTCGTAAACTTAAGGTCGCTGCTAATTAGCACACCCAAGTCCTTTTCTAAATCAGTCACCTCGATATTACTACCCAACATCGAGTAGTCCGACTTGGGATTGGCGTAGCCAATGTGCATCACTTTGCATTTACCCAAGTTAAACGGCATTTGCCATTTTTCGGACCACTCTCCTATCCTACCTAGGTCCTCACGCAGTTCCTCGATCGCTTCGGGCGTCCCAACATTGGCCCCAAGCTTGGTGTCATCAGCGAATTTGGCGATCCGACTGACGATGCCACCGTCGATATCATTTATGTAAATGATAAACAACAGTGGCCCCAAAACGGAACCCTGAGGAACCCCAAAAAAGAGAGAGAGAGAGAGACCCTGAATGTATTCAAAACTTTGTCCAGCCTATTTTTAAACATATTTACACTTTGGCTTGAAACAACCTCCGACGGAAGTTGGCTCCAGATATTAACTTTTTGAGGAGAAATTGCCACAGATGGAGGTACTAAATGTTTTAAGTTTCAATTTAAAACTATTATTTCTTGTCGAATTGGTATTAAATGAGAATAATTTCATGTAGTCTACCCTGTCTATTCCAGTGAGCATCTTGAAAACTTGAATAAGCTGTCCGTAAATTGCAAAAAGTCTTCAAATTCATCCGCAGCTGACGATAAAGGGATGCTTGCTTGCATTTAACAAATCTTCATTATATAATTTGTGACGTTCCAATTAATTATGTAACTATTGTAATAATTTCAAATTAAATTATGGATTCTAATTATTCACTATTAATTAGCTTGTAAGTCAAATTGTGAACGAAGTTAGTTTGCTGAGAATATTGAAATTACACGAGTAAATATTTTTATTACGTTGTATATTATGTGAAACACACACACACACACACACACACACACACACACGATATATAGAGTATTACTCTGGCACTCAAAATTATGGTGTCACTAGAAAAATATGTTGTTGCTTAAAAGCCCTGCTACCAAAACCAATACAATAGATCTATGCATGAAGTTGCATTGATCTTTTATCCCTCCTACCTTTAGTAGTTTGTATTTGATCCAACAATTATGAACTTTGATTCTCTTGATTCAGGTTGTATTACTTACATATTCTCGTGTATCCAAACAAAACTTTTCTGCTTTTTTTTTTTACATATTTTACACAGATTAGTTGTTTAACATTGTTTTAACACTGAGAACTAAACTTGAAATTGGTTTAACCATTGAAAATACCCAGCATTTATAAAGCAACACCTTTTCTTTCCCAAAAATTGATAATGACCTCCAGGAAAAAAATTTATATGAAGAAACGCACTGAAATATTGGCTCTCCATCATCTTGGGATATCCCAAAGAGATATTGCATGGAGGATTGGCGTTAATCAGAATGAAGTATCCAAAACATTAGGAGACAAGAGGAAACACGCTCAGCAAACAACAAAGGGCTGAGGAAGAAAGAGAACGATCACAAAGGAATATAGACGATTGGCTAGAAAGTCCAAATGAAATAGGCTTGGATTTCAGAGATTAATGCACCTCCTCTTTTGGTCTCCCTTGATGGGGTAGGGGTTTAAATCCCCACGAAAGATTGTAATTCCCTTCCGACATATGAATTTAGATGTTCAGTGAAGAAGAACAGAAACTGGCACAGCATTCGGGCAAGACTAATGCGGCCCATTGCACTAACTCTTCGATTAAATAACTAGCACTATCGGAAGTCGAACTCCCGACCTCAGTGTCTTCATTCGCTTATAGGGAACGGTGTTACCCACTTAGCCACGGTCCACTAAGTGATTTTATCTTTATTGTTTCAAACTAAATACAAGGTTTTATTCCAAATATGCTCAAGTTCTTTAGACTTACTATATACTATTAAAGTATAGGGGCAGTGACGTGCACAGACTTTCAGAAGGGCAGGGGCTCAGTTGAAAAAAGGGCACTCCCCTAACATTTTTAAAAATGAAATCCGCAATGCCATATAGGCTATATATATGTATACACACACAAAGAAAATTTTTAAAATTGTATGTGGTAAATATTCTTAAATTCCATTAAATTCAATGCATTATTTTTGTATATAAAGCTCATTAAAGAAAATAAATGAAAATTTGTTGTAAAAAGGCGTTTTTATTGCAAGATTTTCAAAAGATATGAAGATATTGAAATATTGGAGTGTATTTACAATTATTATTCAATTTTACTTATACTGTATTGACTTTTAGCTTGCTCATCATATAAATTACAGTATTCTGCTGTATATACATTTAAATATGGAATAATATGAAACTATAAATTAAAGATTTATAGAAATATACTGTGGGCTATTTAATATGATAGCCACAGCTCTTAAGTAGCAATAGAAAAATATTGATTCTTATCAGGAAAATACAAAAGCAAAAATTATATTCTTAATCATCTACAATGAAATGCATACTGAAGAATAAGGAAGCCAACATGTTTAATAAATCATAATAGCAGTCTCCTGTTGTCTCCTGTCTCGTTTTATAATAAATAATCTAGGTATTTTTATTCACTTTTAATGAAAATTGTATTGTTTTTAAAAATCAATTTCATATTAAAAATGAAAAGGTTATGATATGTTGTTTAATAAATCATTTATTAATTTAATGAAATTCATGCCAGTACTAAAACCCAAAATCCATCGTTTGACACACTGGTGTACTGATGGGCCTAGCCTAGTAGGCCTAAGACTAAGTATGGGACGTGGACGTTTTTACCAACTTTACGAGTAATGTCATACAATATTTTTTGGAGTAATGTCACACTGCTTTGGATTCCAACTTACCATAATTATCAGTGAGAAATCACTAGTTAGCTTAGGTTAACGTAAAATAAACAAACAGTAAACAATACCCCCACATACCCGAGAGACGCAATCAACAGTGAACAGCTGCAGTCAGTGTTACCACTAGGGACGCCCTCCCTGATTGACAAAATAATAGTAACGGTATGTTAAGTTTATTATTCTAATAAAAAAATCATAGATCAAAGTAATTCCAGTTTTGAAAATCTGTTGAAGTAGCAGTAACTAAATAAAAATATAACTAATTAATTCAAATTTATGTCGAATCAATATATTTATGAATTTTGACTAAAAGGGCACTTTTGATATGAAGAAAAAGGGCAGGGGCTCAAGCCCCCCAAGCCCCCCCCCCCCTGTGCACGTGCCTGTATAGGGGTATCCATAAATTATCTTTACAATTACAATTGATATTAAATTGAATTTGTAAAGACAATTTATGAACATCTTTATGAACACCTTTTTCATATCATTTAAATTTAAATTAAAGCTCACTTTTTTGGCGAAAATATATTCAAAGTAATATTACCGAATTGGCAATCTCGAAAGAACTGAAGTGAGGACTACAAATCTCCAGCAACAGAAGCAATCTTGTTAAAAAAAAAAAAATATATTTTTAGAAATGAAATTAGCAATGCCTTTACAGCTTCACAGGAAAAGGCGGGAATTAATTGAATAATCTGAAAGTTCTCTCTCCCTTGAACAGCCATTGGAGATACACCATCAAGTTTTAATGGGACCAAGAAGGCTATTCACGACAAAAGTATAATGTTTACATACTTTGTTTATATATATATATATATATATATATATATATATATATATATATATATATATGCAATGGATACACCAAATATAAAATATACCGAATATTGAATATTCGGCATGTGATAATTCGCCGAATATATGAATTTACAAAACTGAATATTCGGGCTTGAAATACAGTCATAGGAAGACAAGGAGCTTAATGTTAATTATAAAATGTAGACTTTTCATGCTCAATCTAGATAATAATATATTAACCCTTAATTAATTGTTGGGTGAGGACGTGTGCATGTTTGTGCGTTCAACTGTATACAGTGATGAACGTTTTGTGGCTTTTAACCCTTTAGTGCCCGAAGGTCTTATGATACTGAACAAAGTCGCCTGACGTTAGCCAGAACAAAATTAGTAAAGTGTTACTGAGGCACTACGGGGTTAAGGATTTAAGACATCTTGCAAACTGGAATAAAATTATTGACAAGGTGTACCTGCAATTAAAATTCATGTGCTTGTTAAAAATAACACCGTGTAACACAAAATTTGTCCATGAGTTAAAACTATTATTTTCTGATTTTTTAGGGCATAAATAAGTAAAAATGAACAGTCACCAAGTTCAGACTTCGGTTCTGAGTTCATGAGATCGATTTATTGATTTTTTGCCATTTTTGCTTATTAATTTAAGGGTTTTTCACACTATCTGCTTTTAAATCAAATGAATCCTGTTAAGTATAATTTTAATTGATGTTAACACGATTATTATGATAAATCAATGATGAAAAATGAAGTTCTCCAGGCCCCGTCTTTAGAAATGAAAATAAAAAGAAGGAAACGAGTAGGGAATAATTATGTATTATAATATGTTAATACACAGACAGTGATACAGTGCAGTGATGCAGAGCGTTGATAAAGAGTATTGCTACGGAGAATTGATACAGAATTGATACAAAAATTCTAGCGTTATAGTTTAATCAAAAAGAAGTTTGTCTACGAGATTGGCGATTGTATTTCAGTTCACTCTCACGCAAAAGGTTCCAGATATAGTCCCCCATCATACTTTCATTGTACTGTTCCTTGTAGCGTTCCTCGAAAGAGCTGACATCCTGGTGAAATCTTTCACCTTGTTCTTCTGAGTAGTCTCCCATGTTTTCTTTGAACTCATCAAGGTGGGCGTGTAGTACTTGCAGTTTCAGCGACATCCCGGCAGCCCATGCTCCGGTACGTGTCCACAAGTTCGTCAACGATTTCCCTGTAGTTTTCTGCCTTGTGGTTTCCGAGGAAACCTTTGACTAGAGAAACGAAGCTTGTCCAAGCTGCCCGCTCAACCTCAGACAGCTTCTCAGGAAAGCTGTCGGAGTCAATAAGTCGCTTCACCTGAGGGCCCACAAATACTCCTGCTTTGATCTTCGCCTCCGACAACTTCGGGAACAGCTCCTGGATGTGCTTCAAGGCCTCACCCTCTGGATCCAGCTGTTTAACAAACTGCTTAATTATGCCCAATTTGATGTGCAGGGGTGGCATCAGCACTTTCGTTGGCTCCACCAGCGGCTCTTGCTTCACGTTATGGGCCCCAACCTCATAGCCGGTCCTGAGGGGCCAGTTCCTCTTCTCGTAGTGAAGGGCTGTATTTCGGCTATCCCAGAGGCACAGATAGCAAGGGAACTTGGTGAAGCCTCCCTGAAGCCCCATCAAGAAGGCCACCATCTTGAAATCGCCAATGACCTCCCAGCTGAATTGGTCGTACTTCAGTGCACTCAGCAGGATTTTGACGTTCTGGTACTCTTCTTTCATGTGCACTGAATGAGCCAGAGGAATCGAAGGCCACTGATTTGTGTTGTGCAGTAAAACAGCCTTGAGGCTTTTAGATGAACTGTCGATGAAGAGCCGCCAGTCAGAGGTGTTGCAGGAATGCCCACAGCGTCGAAGAGTCCTCTGATGTCATGGCAGTAGCACAACCCATCTCTAAGAGTGAAGAACACTGAAAAGCCGCGATGCCGCTTCCTCTGGGAAGTAATTCGAACGCTGTCGTCCAGTAAGTCCCACTGCTTCAATCTGGAAATGAGCAGCTCGGCGTTGGACTTTGTCAAGGCCATTTCCCTGATGAGGTCGTTGATGTCCTCTTGGTTGGGGTAGTAGGGGGCACCTTTCACCGGCCACCCGGCGTCGACGGCGCGCAGCAGATGACGCACCTTGCTCCTCCTCGGAATCATCATAGCTTGCTTCTTCTGCTGGACAAGATTGATCTCTCAAGGGAGGCTGTGGCACAGGTAGGTCCGTCGCGTTATGGGGAACAGGTGCAATAGATGACGGAATGTCAGGGTACTCAATGGGAGGCGCATTCTTCCCCTTTCTTCGTTTTGTTGGGTCCACCATACAGAAATAGCAGTCGTGAGATGGTCTGAGGGCTCACGCCAGACACGGGGCATAGCGAAACGCATTGCCCTCTTCTCTCCTCTAAACCAACCTTCAAGAGTGCGGTGGCAGTAGTCACAGATGACATGTGGTGCCCAGCGTTTGTCTTGGTCACCGACTGGCATTCCGAAGTAGGCATGATAGGCTTCCTTTGCACGGGTGCAACTGTCCAAGCAGTGTTTTTTAGCCGTCTTTGCGAAGAACTCGCCGCACACGTAGCAGAAGGAATCCGCTGGGTATTTGCAACCACGAGCAGCCATAACAGTAACTTCGTCACACGTCACACGTCTGAAAAAGTAAAAATAATGGATTAATTTAACCCTATATGGACATTTCTTTTTTTTGTCTTAAATTTTTTTTACCTATATTAAACATTCATTTAGAGTACTTTGAACATAAATGTGATTTTTAATGTAATATATATATATATATAAAATAATATATATAAATAATATATATATATAATATATATAATAATATATATAATATATATAATGTAATATATATAATACAAATTGGACAACCTTATACCACGTGGCAAAGAAGGCATGGATGTCAGAGCCATCAATATTACGTTTCAATAAAATATTCTAGTGCTCAGTTTATCAGAATTGTTTTATATTACTTCAGCCACTCTAACAACATATATTGAGTAATAAAAAATTATTCAACTTACCTTTAATCAAATAAAGTGATAAAAAATAAAAAACGAACTGCGTAACCATACTCTTTTACTTCTACTGACGCACTAACTTATTTTTTTCATTAAAGCTCGGTTTTCTGCAGCAGGAGTTGCCAATTCGTGATATAAACTCCTTGAACCGTTACAAATTTGACGATATCGTCATTTAAGTTAAAATGTACTTGTTTCGGTAAATATATAGTAAATTTTGAAGCGTTTACAGATCTGTCGCAGATGTCCATATAGGGTTAAAAAATAATAATATTCTTATTTCAAC
Source organism: Bathynomus jamesi (assembly GCA_023014485.1). NCBI lineage: Eukaryota > Metazoa > Arthropoda > Malacostraca > Isopoda > Cirolanidae > Bathynomus > Bathynomus jamesi. The sequence continues at coordinate 54,936 of JAJOZX010009293.1, forward strand.
AAAATCGATGTACTGACAACAAACCCCGAAGTTTAAAATCACTGACAGCTTTTTTCCAGTGATTTGAAGCATAATGAATCAGAAAATAAAGGTTATTGCCCAGAAACAAAGAAATTTTTTTTTTTTGTTACACGGTGTAATGCTCCAAACATACGCTGGAGGGTATCGAGAAAATGGATTTCAATCACAGTGTCGTTTTATACATACTTTCAACACTGCCAATCATTTCCACCACTCATCATTACAATGACAAAAACTGCATACTTTACAGGAGCAATTGAGAATACCAAAGCATAAACTGATGTAAAATATTGTAACAGGATGGAATAGTTCTTATTACATGTTGGAGAGAATGTTAGAACAAAAAAAAGGCTATTGCTGCGTACACAACTGATAGCACAACTATCTAACGCTTGAGCCCTTATTAGCAGATCACTGGAAAACTTGTGCATGCGTTAAGACCATTTGAGAATATTACAAAGGAATGTTGCAAGAGAACCAACGACAGTTGTAGATATCATCCCAGCAATACTTGCTCTAAAGTTGTTTTTAGAAAAGGCCTAAGCTGGTACCTTTACCTGTAGCACAGATAATTATGCTGGTATTATTAATTACCATGAATTAAGAGTTAAATAAACCAAAGAATAAAAGGTTAGGCATCTTTTTGAATGGCAAAATGTTGCGTATTTCAACCTTCTTACATCCTCGATTCAAGATACAGTTTCAGGAAGTTGATGTAGGCATCTTAAGGCAGCGAGTAGTAGAGTTAATGGAGGAAGAAAGTCGTGAAAAGTTAAATTCAGATTCGTACACAAGCACCAATTACTGATGAAGAGGGTAACAAGAGTCTTAATATTTTAATATAACAGATTGCTAAGAAGAAATTATTAGCAGTTTTAGCATGACTGAAATCAGTAGAAGAAGAAACAAGAAGGCAATAATTGAAAGAAAATCTATCAGCAACTTCTATAGAGAAAAAAACCCTAAAGTTAAAAGAAAGTTGAAACCATTCCATATCCAAGAAATAGATAACTATATAAACTTGCCACTATTGGGAAGACTTGACGACCCTCTTGTATGATGGAGAAACACAAAGGAGGAGAATATTATTTTGAGAAAGGTAGCGAAGCGATATCCTTCCACTCCACACCTTTGACACTTGAGAATGAACGTTTATTTAGCAAAGCGCCAAACATATATATATATATATATATATTATATAAACCCTGCAGAAACGGATTAACACCCGATAATGGAGAAAAGATCGTATTCATTCATTACAATTTATAATAATAATAAAGTAATAAGATGATAAATAGTGTGAATGTATCAACCCACAAGTTATAATCATCCGATTGTTTACAAATACACAAACTTAAAATAATACACAAGTAACACATTAGCTAACGAGCTATGTACTAAAGTACTTTTATTTGTGTATTATGTAAGGTTTTCATTAAAATTTCACACCTTTAGAACGTTAAACAACATTCAATTCTTCTAATTCAGAAATGTGTAGCAAATTATTCCTCTTTTGGTATTACAAAAGTCTTCAATAAAATTTTCCACCCCTTAAAATTCAATCCTTCCAATTACTACAGATGCGTCAAAAACAATAATTTTACACCAATTTAACAATATAACCTCAATTAACTCGATGAATCTATCGCAGCAAAATCTGCCAAACATAAAAAATTGAATCGAGTCAATATTCGACAATATTGGCAAAAATGCCGAACGCCGAATTTTCGGTAAAGTGATCGAATAAACCAAATATTCAGTGCATCCCTAACATAAAAATACATATAAACACTCGCATGATGGCGATAATGATTACGATGGCATATTCTGTCTATAAAATATGTAAAATTACAAAAATTAATAAACTTAAAATTGTTCTCGGAATACAAGATAATAAAAGTATATGGGATGATTTAACCTCTGTCGTAACATCTATACAAGGTTCGACTCCCGATAGTGCTGGTTAAAAATAATAATTGAGGAGTCGGCACAATGAGCAGCGTTTTCGTCTGACCGGAGCGTTGTGACAGTTACCGTCCTTTGTCACGGAATTATTAACATCTAAATTCATACATCGGAAAGGACCTACAGATTTAGTGGGATTCGAACCCTTACCCCTATCAAGGGAGGCCCAGAGAGACCCAAAAAGGAGCTATACGATTGAATCGGTCCAGGAAGTCCGCACGAATATTTTCAATGGTTTTACCATTACGTGGTCGCTCATGGACCTAGGTACTAGCCAGTATGCGTTGTCCAATCGTACAGTTGCTGCTGTCACACATTTCAAATGTGTCTGAAAGAAACACTAAAACCAGTTAATATTTTACTGGGGTGACGAGACATTGTGGACGCCCTGTACGTGTGTATCCATATATTTAACGTAAAATAGCGGTAAAAGAAACTCAGATTTGAAGTTCAGTTCTAGACAAGTGCAAATGTACTTTATGACATCATTTATTGGAATTCAAATACGAACGAAATAACAGTTGTCACAATCACATAAGTTGTAATAAGTAATCGCTTCAGAGTTTCCACGAGAAAACTGATCAACAAATTCTCTTTCATGAATGGTCTACTTCACTTATGTATTCTCTTAAGTTTAAGCTTTCGAATATACAAATAAATATACGAGAGAGAAAAAAAAAGAAAAAAGAGGAAACAAAAAGTTACAAGGAGTTACAAGGAAAAGTAGTACCTCAAAAGGCCTTGCGACCCATATCGAGGAGGTACCAATGGCAACGGATGCCAGGGAAAAATTCTGTCACCCTCAAATAGTGTGCAAGATTTGGTCTAACCTTTTCTTGAAATGATCCACAGAGGAACTGTTCACAACTTCTGAAGGTAACCTGTTCCACGTGTCACAGATCTTATACGTAAAGTAATTCCCACACACACTAGGCCTAAACCGTTTCAAATCCAACTTCCAACCATTGTTGCGAGTTGGGTTATCATTTAAACTAAACATACTTCTAAAATCGACATCGTTGAACCCGCGTAAGAGCTTGAAAACCTCGATCAGTTGACCGCGCAGCCTCCGAGTTTCCAGCGAAAACAAGTTCACGGCGCGTAAGCGTCGATTGTAGCCCATATGCCAAACGGAAGGGATTAACTTTGTGGCCCTCGCCTGCACTCGCTGCAGCCTCTCAATATCTTTCCTGAGGGTGGGCGACCAGAACTGCACAGCATACTCCAGGTGCGGCGAACCAGGGAATTGTACAGAGAGCACAATCTCCTTGTTCCGAAATCGAAATTGCCTCCTCATATAACCCAACAGCTTTTGGGCTTTCTTTTCCACCTCTATGCACTGTTTCGTAAACTTAAGGTCGCTGCTAATTAGCACACCCAAGTCCTTTTCCAAATCAGTCGCCTCGATATTACTACCCAACATCGAGTAGTCCGACTTGGGATTGGCGTAGCCAATGTGCATCACCTTGCATTTACCCATGTTAAACGGAATTTGCCATTTTTCGGACCACTCCCTATCCTACGTAGGTCTGCACGCAGTTGCTCGATCGCTTCGGGCGTCCCAACATTGGCCCCAAGCTTTGTGTCATCAGCGAATTTGGCGATACGACTGACGATGCCAGCGTCGATATCATTTATGTAAATGATAAACAACAGTGGCCCCAAAACGGAGCCCTGAGGAACCCCACTAGTGACCGAGCACAACCCGAACTAGCCTCTTTAATTACAACCCTCTGCCGCCTATTCTTCAGCCACTTTTCAATCCACCTACCTACTTCCCCACGGATACCCAGCGCTCGCACTTTCGCCATTAGCCGCCGGTGAGGTACCTTATCAAAGGCCTTCTCAAAGTTGAGATAAAGTATATCAATTGCCCTACTCTTATCATACTCACTCAACATGACGTGGAAAAACTCGAGCAAGTTGGTGAGACACGACCTATGCCGTCTAAACCCATGTTGGGAGTCCACAAGCAGCTTGTAGGAATCCAAATGGTCAACGATTCTATCCGCTATTACCCCCTCTAATAATTTACCTACAACTGAAGTGAGACTAATGGGACGATAGTTCCCTCGACTTTCGTGATCCCCTTTCTTAAAGATAGAGGTCACGTTGGCTTCCCTCCACTCACCAGGCACCTGGCCCATCTCCAACGATTTGTTGAAGACTGTAGCCAGGTGGGGAGCCACCTGGTCGCGCACCTCCCGCAACACTCTGGGGAGATACTGGTCTGGCCCAGGAGCCTTAAACGCGCTCAGTTTGTCTATTCTATCGGCAACGACTATCGCGGTACACCGAACACTATCGACGCCAGCATCTTCGTGTCTGACGCCTGGCTCGGGGATGACTCGGGTGTCCTCCTTGGTGAACACTCCCGCAAAGTACTCATTAAGCACATTAGCGATGTCCGCGTCGGAGGTCCGCAGAACGCCGCTTCGGTCCTTTAACGGACTTATGTTTCTGATGGGCTTTCTACTATTAACATAACTGAAGAACTTAGGGTTCCCCTTGCAGAGGTCTGCCACCCGTAGTTCTTCGTTACGTTTCGCTAGCCTAACCTTCGCCTTCACTTCCCTACACAGGCGGACATACGCCTCAGTGTTCTCGTGGGAACGATTGGCCTTCGCCCTCCAATACGCTACTTTCCTATTTCGGATAGCCGAAGCGATGTCACGACTGAACCACTTAGGCTGCGTTGAAGTAGGGGTGACCGGTTTTGTGAGTATGGCAGCAGACTGCAGCCCCATAAACTCGTCCAGGAATGCAGTCCACACTTCCTCACCATTGCCGCCGACCTCTAACCCCATCTCACCTACGCTATCCCGGAGGCTAACAAAGTCCGCCCGCCGTAGATCGAGCTTACTGCCTCTCGAGTTACTAAGCTTCACCCGAGGGATGCACACACGGAACCTAATCAGACCGTGATCACTCCCGCCCAACGATTCGTCAACGGTGAGGCCAGTGACGAGGTTGTCTTCGGTCGTGAATACTAAGTCTAGAACGCTTTCGCCTCGTGTAGGCTCATTGACCCACTGACTGAGGAAGTTCTCATCAGCAAAGTCAACTAGCCTCCTCCCTTCAGCATCAGCAGTCCTGTCTCCCCACCTTATGCCGCGAGAGAGAGAGAGAGAGAGAGAGAGAGAGAGAGAGAGAGAGAGAGAGAGAGAGAGAGAGAATCGTTACCTAGATCTATTTAATGCATATATACGTTCTGTATGTTGGATGAAATGATAAAAATGAAATCTTTTTTCCACATCCAACGCAGAAGTTACGGATTTTTAAGTGATGGGGGATCTTCAGTACTTTGTAAAATTGCTGCAACCCTTTTATTACACGATATTAGCATCGTTTTTGGGTGGGAGTACAGTGTCTGTATATATATATATATATATATATATATATATATATATATATATATATATATATATACACACTGCCCTCCTCTGTAATTATAACATTTTCCTTTTCATTCTGATAGAATATGCTACCTGAAGGTTTGAGATTCTTTTAGGACTTTTTTTTACCAAATTTTCCCTTTTCTCCCATGATCTTTCGTTCTCAACTTCAGATATCTTTTTACTATATCTATACAGGGTGTTTCATAACATGTGGGACGGACTTTCAGGATGGATTCAAGACCTGAAAACAATGAAAAAAAGTTTATATAAACATATGCCCGAAATCGCTTTGTTTCCGAGTTACAGCCCGTTTTGTGTTCCAGCAATTCTTTGATAGTGTGCATTTGAAGTGAGAATGGAGGCTTATTCAAGCAGAGAACTGGCAGACATGCATCTCATGTATGGACTTGCCGAGTGTAATGCGGCCGCAGCAAGATGTCTGTATGCGGAAAGGTTTCCGAATCGCCGTCTGCCAGAGAATAGACGAGCGTCTTGGTGATACAGGATCATTCAACAAGCGAGTTTCAGATGGTGGTAGACCAATCAGCGCCAGAACTGTTGAGTTGGAGGAGTGGGTCCTGAATTGCGTGGAGGAACATCCTGGTGTCAGCACCCGAAGGATAGCAGCAGCAGAGGGTGTAAGATACGTAACTGTGCGGAGAATTTTATGGAAACAACAGCTTTACCCACATCACATTCAGAGAGTACAAGGCCTTACTGAAGATGATTTCCCACCACGAGAGGCTTTTTGTACTTGGTTCCTTCAACAGTGTGCTCGCGATCCTCTTTTTCTATCCTCAGTGTTGTTTTGTGATGAAGCTGCCTTCACAAGAAATGGCATGATCAATTTTCACAACACTCATCACTGGGCCGAAGAGAATCCGCATGCCATCATCCAGTCAAGGCAGCAACAATTTAGTATCAATGTATGGGCAGGACTTATTGCCGACAACTTAATCGGTCCTTTTGGTTTGCCTGGAAGATTAACAGGAGAATCCTATTCTAATTTTTAAGGAAATGATTTAAGCGATTTACTAGATGAAGTTCCTCTTGGTGTCTGACGTCGTATGTGGTTTATGCATGACTGCGCTCCGCCTCATTTTAGTCAAGTAGCCAGAGACTATTTGGATGACCATTTCCCTGATAAATGGATAGGCCGTGGAGGACCCATTGCGTGGCCTGCTCGCTCCCCGGACCTGAATCCAATCGATTTTTACTTATGGGGTCATCTGAAATCCATCGTTTACGTGACACCCATTGACAACGTTGAAATACTTCGCCAACGTGTAGAACAAGGACGCCAGAAAATCTGAGCAATACCTGGAATGTTTGAACGCGTCAGGCAGTCTATGACGAGGCGTGTCTACTGTAAAAAGTAACTTGGTTATGAATAACTTTGCAAAACAGGAGAAACTGGAAGAAATATTGAAACTCGTATTAAAGAACATAAATATGCCTTCAGATATGTAACACTAATAATGCAATTTTTTATCACGCCAGCCAAAATAATCATGTCATAGATTGGGAATCAAGTAAGTCACCTTTGGTGGAAGAACCAGAGTCTTGCTTTTGACACGTCGTCTTGTCATGATCCATGTGTGTGTTAAGTTTCATCAGTTTATGTCGAGTGCCTCAAAAGTTAAGGCATGATCCGCGCGCGCGCGCGTGTGTGTGTGTGTAAAGTTTCATCAATTTATGTTGGTTGGTTCAAAAGTTAAGGCTCAGACGCGAAAGTTTGACGAACGGACAGACGAACAAGCGAAATCCAGTGTGGCCCCTCCCCCAAATTTATTTGGTCGGGAACATAATCACATTTTTAATTGGCGCCTTCACGACTGAATTTCGCCAAGTGCACTGCCAGCATACCCAAATGTCTACAAAACCAAAAATGGCTTAAACAGTTAAACCAAATAACTTTTTTTCCCCTTCTTTTTACATTTAGATAAATTAAACTATTAGTTGATTGGATTGTTCACTGTTTATTGCAAAAACCTGAAGGTATCTCACATTTCTGCCCAAGATTTTATTGTGGAAACACATGTCCCACAAATACAACAAAGGGGGAAAGAGAAGCAGGTTCGAGAGACAAAGAAGGTCATTGTTCCGAAAGAGAAAAAGAGTGACTGAAAAATTAAGTAAGAGTAAAGATAACATCAGAAAAATATTAAATGATAAACTGCAGAGTATCGATTGCGTCATACAGGAACAAATTGAGAAGCATACAGAAAAAGAAGAAGGCGACGCTATAGAGGCGATAAAGGTTAACTCAAAGTACTTCTATAATTTTGCAAAAAGGAAGTCGAAAAACCACGCGACTAGTCATTGGACCTTTGAAAAACGAAGACTGTGCTTTATCTGATGATCTAACAGAAGTATCCGAAATATTAAGAGCTCAATACGAATCATCTTTCAGTATCCCAAAAACTAACAAACTGATATGCGATAGAAACGCGTTCTTTGAAGAACTACAAGGGGAAAGTTAACGGACTTCGACTTTACGACAGATGATATTACACAAGCTATAGAGAAACTAAAAGCACACACAGCGGCAGGACCGGACAAATGGAATGCTACATTGATCGAAAACTGCAAAAATGCAATCGCCGAGCCCCTATATTGAATATGGAGACGATCACTAGGCACGGGAGAAATACCGGGAATCCTGAAGAGTGCGAACATAGTTCCAATACATAAAGGAGGAGATCGATCCGAGGCCAAAATCTATAGGCCAGTGTCGCTTACATCTCATCTCACTAAAATATTTGAAAGAATAGTTAGACAAAATCTATGGCTTTTTGGAAACTCAGAAAAAATTAAATGATAACCAACATGGGTTTCGGTCAGGCAGATCATGCCTATCACAACTAATGGAACACAACAAAATTATTGATGCACTTGAAAGTAATAGAATCATAATGCATAAACTGAAATATATGAGAATAACGGGAAAAGTAGGGAAATGGATATATAATTTCCTTAGTGAGTCGTTACAGTACAAGGAATATCTTCATCAGAATCAGAGGTCCTCAGCTCAGTACCACAAGGAACAGTATTAGCTCCACTACTCTTCATAATCAGGCTAACTGACATAGATGACGTTACCAGAGACAGCACAGCAACATCCTTTGCCGATGACACAAAGATCAGTAGAAAAATAAGAAACCCAGAAGATATAGGATCTCTCCGGGCAGACGAACAAAATCTACAAGTGGACGGAAAACAATAATATGAAGTTTAACATTCACTGAGAAATTTCAGCTGTTACGGTACGAAAAAAGAGAAGACCTAAAATTCATGGAATATTATACCCCAAATGGACAGCAAATTCAGAGAAAGCAAAAGCAAAAGATTTAGGGATTGTAATGATTGATGATGCGAAATTTTAAACAAAATAAGGACTGCTCGGTCCTAACATGCCCACATAAAGAAGACATTAGACAAATAGAAGGGATTCAGAGAAGCTTCACAGCCAAGATCAATGGGTGCAAAGAACTAACTACTGGGAAAGGTTAAGCGAATTAAACCTATATTCACTGGAAAGGAGATAGATACACCATTATCTACACTTTGAAAATAATCGAGAAACTAGTCCCTAATCTTACTCTGAACCCTCAAACAACGGTGGAAAGTAGAAAAGGAAGACTGTGTCGTGTTCCCAAATTAAAGGCGAGACACGGAACATCCTTAACCCTGAAAAAAAAAGTTTTGTTGTGAGAGAACCAAAACTGTTTAATCAGCTGCCCAAAGACCCAAGGAACACGAGTGGTGTTGCAGTGGACATCTTCAAAAGATTAGACGCCTGGCTCAGAACAATCCCCGATGAGCCGGACGTACCTCGCTGAGGTGGAGAGTACAAGAAACCAACTCACTACTTCACCAGGCCAACTCGAGAGAGGCGATAGGCATGACCTTCGTGAAATAAGGAATCATCGCACGGAACATGTGAAAGGTCGAAAGGTATCACTGGGACGTCGCGCGGCACAATGACGAATTAACCGACGGGCAAAAATTACGTTTTCTGTAACTTTAAACGCTCCTGTTTTATCATTTAATCATTCACTCATTCAATATTCATAAAATTACTTACAAAATTTATAAAAACACATCGAATTACATCTATTTTAATAAAGTTCGTAGTCTTTCACAAACTTTAAAGCCGTTTTCCTCAAAACTTTTTTTGGCTCATTCATCGTTGTGCCGCGCGACGCCTCAGTATATTATTCATCATTGATACATTCATAGTTTAAGTGGAAGTATGAAGAATTAAACATCTTTTCACACACACACACACATATATATATAACATCATGTAGAATGGAAACAATTTCAATTTTATATCCATATTTAAAGTGGGTTTTCCTTTAATTACGTTAAGTGACTCAAACCTTTTTTTTTATCACTCTGTATAAGTAGGACAAAACCATTAATAATTCAATTATAAAAATGGAAGTGTATTAATGTTATGTTTGTCTAGGGATCATTTCGAAGTAGTTCAGTTTAGTTTGTTTGGCCTCTGCGGATAGAAAACATTTTTGAAGCGTTTGGCTCAGATGAACAAATATTGGTATTGATGTGTGTGTGTGTGTGTGTGTGTGTGTGTGTGTGTGTGTGTGTGTGTGTGTGTGTGTGTGTGTGTGTGTGTGTGTGTAATAAATACCTTCACTTCACTGCGATTCATCCTCTTTTTATTTTCAAGAAATATGATTGATAATTATTCGCAGGCCTGCGACTGAGAACTTTGTAAGAGTTGTTTTCTTAATAATAACTAATTTTATACAATTCAACTACGCTGATTTCGAATAAGGTGTCCATTTGTTTCTATCACGTAAGGATTTTCTGCAAACTGGAAGTGAAAAAACAACAACATAAATAAATATTATTCATTTCAATTTACATTAGGTACCTATTTCGCTTTGTTATACTAATTACAAATGCAAACAACTTTAAAAAGAAAGAAGAATATTAATGTCAATTACATATTCATCTTTATTTGTCCTCAGTTTTCTCGTGAGATCTATACCTTTTAGTCTCGAATGTACGCGCTGTTCCTTTTCTTTTATGTAATAAGTCTGGAGTATCCCGTTTCAACATCCAGCAGTAATCAGCCATCATGCTGATGTCACACCTTCCCTGACATCTCTTCTCCATTTCTATGGTCTTGGTGAAACCAAGCATTTATAAGCATTTATAGGCAGCAGTTTTTAATCAAAATTTAATGAAAATTACTTGCATATGTAATATGACATTTTGTGAAAAATCTGTATGTGATGGCGAAAAATTAATATTTTCGGAATCAGCGTGCAAAAATTACTGTACAAGTGATAAAATATTTCCAACAGCAAAACCATCGCAGGCCTGTGATAATCGTACAGCCTCATATTAGTGGCCAACAATAATTGCAATAGAATGTCACTCATATTCAAGATACAATGACGTAAGTTTGCTCCAAATGTGACCTGGAAGCAAAACGGCGCATCCAGAGCAGAGATGGGGCCTCATGAAACGCCACTCACCCGTTATAGTTGATGCTATTCCTCTGAAGTACGGAAGGGAGTCTGCACAAGATGCAATGTCAACGCATGCCTTCCAAATCGGTTTTCCGCTGTCTTTCACCTTCATCACGTCAAAATATCAAACAGAAAATGCCAGGGCGAAAATCAATTCCTGCCAGTTCTAATCTCCACTAAATGATTTAAAACACACACACACATTATATATATATATAACTCCAATGACCACGCAGTATATTAATGTATAGAAACGACGTATAGAGGAGCGTTCTGCACACGAGGAAGAGAAATAACGAACAAATGAAAAATGAGGTGAACCGCCCGGGAATCGAACCCAGGATCTTCCGATTGCCGGTCAGATGCGCTATCCATTACACCACGGGCCTCGATCAGTCATAAGTCGAAATTCTCCTACATAGGGCAGAAACCAATGCCCTGATAGGGCACCCTCGCAAATCGTGAATATGTACATTTAACTGCAATATATATATGATTATAAAATTCCCGGAAATTTGGAGAGCGGTAAATTTTTGCTGGGAATTTGGGGAATTTTCAAAAACTTTCATTTTCATAAAATGAACAGTTGCGTATTCTTGAATCATTGTATTTTCCCTAATTTAATTGTTTGAGAAAAGTGTATCATAGAATAATGGAGCTAAGAAAAGCAATTCAAAATATAGTTGGTGATATTAGCAAATGATTCACATGGTACAGGCATGTGGCGGCAGCAGCAGCAGCAGCAGCAGCCCTCCTGGAATTGGATATGTTGAAATGAGAAACCTCTTTCAAATTTCTTTTAACTCCCAATTATTTTACAAGAAGAGAATTCCCAGAATGCTGAAATGGAAAGTCACCCTGTAAAAATAAACGCTACCAATTAGTGAATATTAAAACGCAAATTTCCTTTATACAGATTTCAAATTCCTCTTTTTAGCCAAGTATATTCTTAGCAAATTCACCTGAACTCAATAAAAACAATTGATACAAGAAGTCAGAACGTCTTTTTTTTGGGGTGGAAAATGTTTCAGTAGTTTACTGTCAAAATACGATATATGAAATAAACCTTAAAAATTACCTCAAATTTAAAATTCCCAAAACTTCCACGTTAAGTTTCCAATATTCCCAGAAAGTTTCTATTCCTTTGCAACCTATACAGAGAGACAGAAATAGATAAATAGACAGATCCAATTTCTTTACCGCTTTTACAAGGTGTTCAGTTCCCATGGCAACTGTAAACCAATCGCGAAGGAAATATTTGTTTTCTCTTCTTTTCCTTTTGCGATAAGTTGGCGAGTTTGGCATTTGTGTATGACGCACAAAGGAATAGTTCCAACCTTAAATCTAGAATTCAGTAATATGAAGTACTTTAGCTGTAATAATTTAAAAATATCTATAATTTAATACAAACTTATGACAAATCTAATTATAATAAAACATGCGAATATTTAAGTAGATATTACGAATTTATAGAAAAAGAGTACAGTCTGTAATTCAATATTTGTTTTCTCTTCTTTTCCTTTTGCGATAAGTTGGCGAGTTTGGCATTTGTGTATGACGCACAAAGGAATAGTTCCAACCTTAAATCTAGAATTCAGTAATATGAAGTACTTTAGCTGTAATAATTTAAAAATATCTATAATTTAATACAAACTTATGACAAATCTAATTATAATAAAACATGCGAATATTTAAGTAGATATTACGAATTTATAGAAAAAGAGTACAGTCTGTAATTCAATTACGATATTTTAATTAAAATAACTTTTCTTTCTGAATTTTATGGAACACACACACACATATATATATATATATATATATATATATATATATATATTATATATATATATATATTTATTATTTGCAACTTCGTAGCGTATGACTGTCTCGTTATTTTGACATAAGACAAAGACACCTCCATTTCTGCCAAAGTTAGCCAACCAAGATAAATTTTAAAAATCAGAACTGACGTTTGAATGGCAAACTTTTAAAATAAATAGTGTTCAAAACTTGCGTAGTAACCAATTTCATATCTTGGGACTCGTTTTGGAGTCAAACATATTGGACCAATTGGTACTGCTTAACATTTTAATACATTTAAAAATGTTAATCGCCCGCCGTATGTATATATTTTACATGTAATGGGTGTAAGTGCTTCCCATATAGTCAGTTAATCCTACAGAAAACTCTAATATTTAGAGATCATGCAGAAGTAATTCTAAACTTCCTTCAGCTGTTTTGCTGTAGGTCCTACTAGTAGAATAATGGACTTTATACAGTTTAAGATTAAAAAACGAAAATATGTTTTGCAATTATAGTCACGCTATAATGCGGCTATATGAACCCTCTATCGAGGCCTTCGTCGAATACATACAGTTTCAAATACACGCATTCACATTTAACCCTACAAAAACACCAGGCGTTAAAGGGTTAACTGTAGCTGATATACTGTACTTAGAGTGTGTAGGGTTCCATAATGAAAGTACGATTTTCAAAATAATAATTATATTATCTGAATTTGATTTAAAATTATCATCATCATCATCATCATATCTTAAACGTGGTGATGACGAACGACGATAATATAGTCGAAGGTTTAGAAGTAGGCGAGAGTTTGGGATGTAGTGATCACCAAATTATTAGGTTTAAGCTATTGATAGAAAACGGTAAGGATAGTAACGTAACAGAAGTCCTTGATTTTCGTAGGGCTAATTTCGATAGTTTTGCGGACAGGATGAGAGTAGTGGACTGGGATAATTTATTTATGGGTAATGACGCAAATTTTCATTGGTAGGCGTTTAAAGAAAGTTTTATGAATAAAGAAAGAGAGTTTATTCCTCGTAGGCCCAAGCGCGCTAGAAATCATGGTAGACTCAAATGGTGGACGAGGGAAATAGGAGAGTTCATAAACGAGCGTAAAAGAGTGTATCGACTTCATAAGCGCAATGGCACAGTAGCTAACTTTAATAGATATATCGAGCTTAGACGCCAGGTGAAAAGAGGTTACGAATGCTAAGCGTAATTTAGAGATACTTATAGCTGCGGATAGTAAACATAATCCAAAAAAGTTTTTTTGACTACGTCAATAATCGTAAGCCGATAAAAGATAACATAGGCCCTCTAGTGGACACTAACAGCGCTTTGGCTTCCGACGCTCAAGCGATGACGGGTATTTTTAACAACTTTTTTGCGACAGTTTTTACCGTAGACGTAAATAATGTCCCCGACGTTGACGATATCGTTCCATTTTGTAGCGAGACTATTTTGAATGATATAACTGTTTACGAGGGTGAGATTGTGGATTATATCGATAAGCTAAAAGTTAGCAAGGCTCCAGGCCCTGACGCGCTTTATCCAAGACATTTGAAAGACGTTATAGTAGGCCCCTCAACAAAAATTTTTAACAAGTCACTGGAAGCGGGGAGTATTCATGAAGACTTCAAATTAGCTAACGTTACGCGCATTTTTAAAAAAGGCGACGGCACAGTAGCTAGCAATTATAGGCCTATTAGCTTAACGTCAATTGTCGGTAAACTTTTGGAATACGTAGTTAGGAACCGTATCGTCGATCACTTAGAAAGTCGCGATTTGATTAATAGCAGTCAGCATGGGTTTCGACGCCATAGATCTTGTTTAACTAATTTGTTAGAGTTTTATAACGAAATAGTGCGCGAATACAATAGGCATAGAGCTGCTGACATTATTTATTTAGACTTTAAAAAAGCGTTCGATACAGTTCCGCAAAGAAGGTTAATTGCGAAGGTTAAAGCGCACGGTATACGCGGTCAGGTAGCTAACTGGTAAGAGGAATGGCTTCGTGCCAGGAAACAGAGGGTCGTTGTTAATGGTAGGGAATCGGGGTGGTTGGATGTAGGTAGCGGTGTCCCACAGGGTTCAGTGTTAGGCCCACTGCTATTCGTAATCTACATTAATGACACAGATGTAGGCTTGACTAGTAACGTGTCAAAATTCGAGGACGATACGATACTAAAATAGGCGATAAAGTTTTTAACGTGGACGATAGAAATAGGCTCCAAGACGATGTAAATAGGATTATGGAGTGGACGGAGAAGTGGCAGATGCAATTTAACGTATACAAATGTAAAGTTTTACATATAGGTTCTCGTAACAATAATTACACGTACCCGATGGACAGACAGACAGTTAGCGAGCGTTGACGAGGAAGTAGATTTAGGCGTACGCGTATCTAAGGATTTAAAAATTAGGAACCAGTGCCTAGAGTCTTGCGCAAAAGCTAATAGGACGTTAGGCTTCATAGCGCGTAATTTCGAATTTAAATCGAAGGATATTATATTGCCCCTTTACAAGTCCCTAGTCAGGCCTCATTTAGAATATGCCGTACAATTTTGGTGTCCGTATTTGCGTGAGGATATTGATAGGCTGGAAAGGGTTCAGCGTTGTGCCACGAAACTAATTCCGTTATTACGCAACAAGTCTTACGAAGACAGGATTAAAGAGTTAGACTTGCATTCACTCGAAACTAGGAGATTAAGGGGGGAACTTATTGAAGTTTTCAAAATCGTTAATAAAATCAATAACGTAAATTTTGACAAACTGTTCACTTTCGATAATAGCAATACTCGTAATAACAGATTTAAGTTGCGTGGCAGACGTTTCATTACTAACATCGCTAAAAACTTTTTTACGTTTAAAGTAATTGATAAATGGAATAATCTTCCCGCGTCCGTCGTGAACTCTACCAGCGTTAATATGTTTAAGAACCGGTTAGATAGGCATTTTAAAAATAAAAAAATTAGCAACAGAAACTCTGGGGGCTGATGGTCAAGGATGAGTCTGTTGACGATTAATGCCAGCTTGTGACATGCCAGCAATAAAAAAAAAACATTAGACTAACACGAACTTAGATGTAATAAAGAGTTCAAGACTATATATAGGTAAAAATATATATATATATATATATATAAATT
Organism: Bathynomus jamesi; assembly: GCA_023014485.1. Classification (NCBI taxonomy): domain Eukaryota; kingdom Metazoa; phylum Arthropoda; class Malacostraca; order Isopoda; family Cirolanidae; genus Bathynomus; species Bathynomus jamesi. Next base: position 70,776 of record JAJOZX010009293.1, read on the forward strand.
ATATATATATATTATATATATATATATATAGAAAAAAATTGTGGGAGAAGCATACAAATTGGTAAGGAAAACTACCAATTTTAGCACTTTGTCCGAATTCAACACAAGATCAAATGGATTGTTTACAAACAATTTTACAGATAATGCCTGAATGATATATAGGTCACAAAAAAAAATAATAAAAAATTGAATAATAAAAATTGTAAGAGTATACAAATTTATAAAGGGAAAATTACCAGTTTTAGAACTCTGCCCTTCTTGTCTAAATCCATTCTGAACGAATTCAAAACAACGGGATCGAGTTGAAAATTCAGAACGGATTTAGACAAGGAGGGCAGAGTGCTAAAACTTTGGTAATTTTCCCTTATAAATTTGTATGCTCCTCTTACAATTTTTATTTTTCAATTTTTTTTTTTTTGTGACCTATATATCATTCAGGTATTATCTGTAAAATTGGTTTAAACAATCCATTTGATCTTGTGTTGAATTCGGACAAAGTGTAAAATTGGTAGTTTTCCTTACAAATTTGTATGCTCCTCCCACAATTCTTATTTCTATAATTATATATATATTTTTTAACCTATATATAGTCTTGAACTCTTTATTTATTTCAGTGTCCCTGAGGAGGTCATTAGACGAAAGCGCTTGAGCGCCACTCTGTGTTTCCTTTCCTTCGTGGTTTTATTCATCATAAATATTTTTCACGTGTTACTTTCGTGAAATAATTTTCATATATATATATATATATATATATATATATGCTGAAAACCCACAAGGAAAAAGAAAAACGATTCCAAGGCCTTTCGTGTATTCAAAGCTACACCTCGTCAGGGAATGACGAGGTGTAGCTTTGAATACACGAAAGGCCTTGGAATCGTTTTTATTTTTCCTTGTGGGTTTGCAGCATTCATTCATTTCACGTGTTTTATTGTGAAATTCATCCCATATATATATATATATATATATATATATATATATATATATATATATAAGAAAAATCTTCAGTGTCCGTCGAAACCTTCTGGCAGTGTTTCCCTCACTTGTAGCATTTGTTGTAGTAGGTAATAATTACCATTCACCTTCAATAACTCTTAGTCGGCTACCTTGATAAGGATACCAAAACTCAAATGATATACACAGAAAAAAATACATGCCTTTAAATGATGTCAAGGGCTTCTGCGACAATGATAGACAATATATGCGTATTGACGTAGCTGTGACCGGTCATATATATGTACAGGGTGGGCGGAAAGTAGCTCCCTATTTTGGATTGGTAAAAAAATACGTATATTATCCATTTATTTCAGAAGAAATAATATGAAAAGGTAGGCATACATGGTAGGTTTTCTCTAAAATTCAATGTGGGCTCCAACTCTTTCCACCAGCTTCTGGAGCCGCCCAGGAATGGCGTCCACTGACTTTAGCAGGAACTCCGGCGGGATGGAGGACATGACTTCCCGAATTCGGTCCTCCAGTTCTTCCAATGTCCTCGGTTTGGTGCGGTAGACTTCTTCCTTTACCCACCCCCAAAGAAAGAAGTCGCACGGTTACCGCTGAAAAACGGCAGAATCGGTTCAGTGTAACGGTGTGGTGTGGTATGACCTCAGATCAGGTTGTGGGCCCGTTCCTTCTGCGCAACACCATGAATGCTGAGCGGTACCTTGCTATGTTGCGAAACGAGGTCTGGCCGGTTGTCAGCACATGGGAGAACATCGACGATCTGATATTTATGCAAGATGGCGCCCCTCCGCACTTCGCTCTTGTTGTCCGTGAGTGGCTGGATGCCCACTTCCCTGGGCGTTGGATGGGTCGTCGTGGTCCACATCAATGGCCAGCCAGGAGCCCCGACTTGACACCGTGCGACTTCTTTCTTTGGGGGTGAGTAAAGGAAGAAGTCTACCGCACCAAACCGAGGACATTGGAAGAACTGGAGGACCGAATTCGGGAAGTCATGTCCTCCATCCCGCCGGAGTTCCTGCTAAAGTCAGTGGACGCCATTCCTGGGCGGCTCCAGAAGCTGGTGGAAAGAGTTGGAGCCCACATTGAATTTTAGAGAAAACCTACCATGTATGCCTACCTTTTCATATTATTTCTTCTGAAATAAATGGATAATATACGTATTTTTTTACCAATCCAAAATAGGGAGCTACTTTCCGCCCACCCTGTATATATATATATATATATATATATATATATATATATTATATATATATATATATATATATATAGTGGCGCTCATAAATATTCGTACAGAGAAATATTTCGGTTATACTCGTCCTTATCTTTTGTCCCATGCATCGGGATAGTTACGAAAATTTTACCGTTCATTTGGAAAAATTTAACACATCCCGAGCCACAAACATCCCTGTGGCTAGTTTTATGACGGCTTACGGACGTATCAAGCTTTGAGAGCTAATGCATTCTCTTGGTCGACGGGTCCTGTACACCGGCACCGATAGTGTTCTGTCTACGCCGAAGAAGGTGTATATGTGCCTCCCATAGGTGAGTTCCTTGGTGGACGAGTATGGGGACTGCCTAAGCGGACTCATTTTTTTTTTCAACCGGGCTAAAAACTTACTGAATACGTGTGAGGAATGGGGAAGATTTCAAATACATCGTGAAGGCGAAAGGGTTCACTTTAAACCCAACAAACCGTCAAATTAGCAACCTCACATCACCCAAACACCTGGTGTGATTGGAGGATCCTGAAGATGGTGACGACCTCATCTGGTTATGGAAACGCATAACCTTCCCGCTCAAAAACTAGGGGCCGTGAAGGAACTTAAAGGGACGAAGGTGTGTCGTAACACATACAGGAAGCGCTACCAATTACCTGGGACTTACGATACTGTCCTCTTTGGTTTCCGTAGTGAGTAATTAATTGGCGTGCATATTTTGACTTAACTGATATCCTTTTATAAAATTATTACTATTTACTCGTTTCATAAATTATTATTTTTACGTTTTAACGAGTTTATTTATGATTACACAGGTCAACAAAAAAAAATTTTTTTTTTCGTTGCCAAGGAAATTCGTACGAATTTAGGATATTTTGGGGTTGCTGAATTCCAAAATGAAAGTAGTTTTTCCGATTTGGCTCTAGTTCTTGAGATAATGAATACCCTCAATTAATAGGAAACGTAACCATAACGCGTGCATATGGGATACTACCGGAACATTCTAGATGGTGAGACCGAATAAAATGCCATTATGTATTTCATGTGTTTACTTTTGTATGATTTGAGACAATTTCAATGCGATTTGTAAGTAGGCTCCGCCTGAACATTAAATTTTTTTGCATTTTTACGTGTTTCAATGGGGTACCAATTATCTCATAAATTAGAGCCAATCTAGCAAAACCGATGTCATATTCGGAATCAGCACCACAAAGTTACTCCAAAATCACTCTAATATGATTGGCAATAAAATGAGTGTTGACCAGTGTTATCATTGAATGTTTATTTACTTCTGTTTATTTTATATTTTAAATTGTGTACTTTAAATAAATTATTTTGCGTTTTAGACTGAGCGTATCACTTTCTTTTATTTCTTTTAACCTCTCAATGTGTGTGTGTGTGTGTGTGTGTGTGTGTGTGTGTGTGTGTGTAACTGTGCATAAGTGAGGTCGATTGTGTGATAATTCACAGATGTAGTTGGGTAAATTTTTTTGTGAGGCAAGTTTTAGTACCTCGTAACATTAAAAAAATATATAAACAATCTGCAAACCACTTTTTTCTACGTGAAGGTCAAAATATGATAAAAAAACCCACTCTAATAGACAGAGTTTATTTCCACAACAGTTTAAGTGTGCCCGAAGTCCTTGATACCGTTTACCTTCAGGAAGGACCATACACCATTTCCCTTTATATTAATAAAAATGTCCTTCCAGTGTCGGGAGAACGGGATCTAACCTAGGTGCGAATTTCTTAATGGTCCCTGGACTGTTTTCCCCTCTTGTTTTTGGTTCATTCGTTTTTCTGTATCCACCCGAAGAGGATGCCAGTGGGCATCGAAACTGTTGCGGAAATAAATTCTGTCTATTAGAGTGGGTTTTATTATCGTAATCTGCAAACCTTTTTTCCTATCTTTTACTACAGGAAAAAAGGATATGGCAGTCATGATTAGGTTAGGTTATGCTACGTTAGGTTAATTAAGGTTAGGTTTGGGTTAGGCTAGGCAAGATTAGCGAGTACCTCACGATTTAACGACTCAACATAAACCATCCTTCGAGCCCTCAGTTGCGTTCGAAACCCTTATCATATCCTTCTTGATTTGATGGCACTTAGGTTAGGTTAAATTAAGTTTGGTTAATTAGATTTTTAGATACATGTATATGGATTAAAAAAAGCTGGTACCTCGCTAATGCTGTGACTCGCATATGTGCGCGACGGCGCGTGTATATGTTTTGAAGTTGTCAAAATTCCTTCGTATCGCGAAGGTCGTATGACGGAGGGAACCTACAGCTTCACGTGGGATCCAAACCACGGGTAGGTACATCACCTGGACGCAGATGATAGTCACACATTATCCAACTAGTACCTAGACTCAATGTCGCCTAACTTCGCTGATCTACGGAAAGCCGTGTTTCGACTTGGTCACGACGTGGCCATAATATATACATTTGCACATATACAATAATATAATACATAAACTGAAATATATGAGAATAACAGGAAAAGTAGGGAAATGGATATATATAATCTCCTTCGTGAGCGGCGGCAAGTCGTTACAGTACAAGGAATATCTTCATCAGAATCAGAGGTCCTCAGCTCAGTACCACAAGAAACAGTATTAGCAACACTACTCTTCATAATTATGCTAACTGACATAGATGAGGACGTTACCAGAGACATCACAGTAACATCCTTTGCCGATGACACAAAGATCAGTAGAAAAATAAGAAACCCAGAAGATATAGGATCTCTACAAACCGACATGACCAGAATCTACAAGTGGACGGAAGACAACAATATAAAGTTTAACACCGAGAAATTTCAGTTGTTACGGTACGGAAAAAGAGAAGACTTAAAATCCATGGAATATTATACCCCAAATGGACAGGAAATTCAGAGAAATTCTAGAGCAAAAGATTTAGGGGTTGTAATGACTGATGATGCGAAATTTGAAACACAAAATAAGATAACAAAGAGAATAATTGGGCAGATACTGAGAACCTTTAAACGAAGGGATAGGAATATGATTATTCCTCTACTGAAAACACTGATCATACGCAAAATGGAATACTGCTAGGTCCTAAATTAAAGGCTAGACAGGGAACATCCTTAACCCTGAAAGAAAATAGTTTTATTGCGAGAGGACCAAAACTGTTTGATCAACTGCCCAAAGAACTAAGGAACACGAGTGGTGTTGCGGTGGGCATCTTCAAAAGAAGATTAGACGCCTGACTCAGAACAATCCCCGATGAGCCGGGCGTACCTGGCTATGTGAGGTGGAGAGTATAAGAAACCAACTCTCTACTTCCCCAGGCCAACTCGAGAGGAGGGGCGACAAGCTTGACCTTCGTGAAATGAGGAATCATAGCACGGAACATTTGAAAGGTTGAAAAGTAATTTATATTCATGAAGCTCCGCATTTTAATGCTATCTTATATCGTCCTTTTTACGAATTTCAATTTCAATTTCTAAAATAAAATGTACATTTCTGGGAAAAATTTTGTCTCTAAGCAAAATTTAAAAAAAATCCTAAATCACTTAATGACTGGATCGTGTTTTTGAAATTTTAATTACTGTCACCAACAAAAGTAAAATATTCAAAGAAAAACAGAATATCACTAATTAGTAATTTTCTTTGCTTTCTAAAAAATTTATTTTTCAAGGCGAACTTTTTATCGCAAAATATGTGTGTGTGTGTGTGTGTGTGTGTGTGAGGACATCATGTACCCCTCATACAAGGGAGTAGTAACAGTTTTGGGGGAGGAGGCACAATAACTGTCCCTAATTGCCTTTTCTTGGATCTGCCAAGAAGAGGCAATGGGGTTAAGTAATGTATGAAGCATCATTTAAAATAAAACAACAAAACAGATTCAAAATAGATTTTAAGAAATACAAAAGGACGACGGTAATAAAGCAATAACGATAATATACGTAAAGAAACGAGAAATAATAAAATTAGTAATAACAGCTTCATAAAAATAAAAAGTATATGTAATGGAATGGCTAATGCAGGAGAGTTAAGTGGAGCTATAGACAAATACTTTCATACCAAGAGGTCCACAGTCCAGAAAACATCAGAAAGCAGGGCTGATGAATATAGTGAACAGTTGAATTGTCCGAGTTTTTAATTCTTCGCACTGGACTGCACTGAGCAGAGAGGCCCGGAAAGATGCAATTAGCAAACATTTGAGAGGCTTAGCATCTTGGAGATAACTTATGCAGCAGTTTATATAAGATTTGTTGTAAAGCAAATTAAGAGTTCTATACAGCATCCCACTCTTGCCTCATTAAGAGAAGCAATTAATCCATCATATATATATATATATATATATATATATATAATATATATATATATATATATATATATAATTTATATACAGGGTGGGGCACGGGAACCAAGTGTTTTTGGAATAATCAGGAAAATGATATTTATTTTTGTAAAGAAAATATATTGGTAGAACAACATTCGTAAGAACATAGCATTTCATGTCATAATAATCATGTACCGAAAATTATATCTGGCATATGATGTCCTTGGCCGTCGACGCATTGTTGAAGGCGTTTACGAAAATTGGCCTCCACTCTTCCAGCAGGTCTCTGTTGATTTGGATGATTTGTTGACGGATCGCTTCCTTCAATGCATCTAATGTACGGGGCTTGTCCTCGTAGACACGTGACTGAGGTACCCCATAGAAAGAAGTCACATGTGGACAAGTCAGGGGACCGAGGGGGCCATGCAATGTCACCAAATCTCGAAATGAGATGGTTGGGAAACGGGGGCGAAGAACAGCCATTGACGCTCTGGCGGTGTGTGGCGTGGCCCCATCTTGCTGAAACCACAAATGTCGACGAGCAATACGCCTTCTTCGTAACTCAGGGATGAAAAAGGTGTTCACCATCTCAATGTAACGCCCAGATGTTATGGTAACGGTAACCCCATTTTGTTCGAAGAAATAGGGACTGATGACGCCAAACTTTCCCACCGCGCACCAAACTGTAACCTTAGGGCTATGCAGCGGTTTTTCATGGAGTTGTCGCGGATTTTCAGCAGCCCAATACCGACAGTTTTGATTGTTGACGGCCCCATTAAGGTGGAAATGGGCTTCATCACTCATTACCACCATCATGTTTCATTCTGCTCATAAAGTGCAAGCATTTCGTGTGCAAAATTCAGTCGTTGGGGGCAATCGTTTACATTCAATTCCTGCACCATCGCTAACTTGTATGGGTGAAAATGTAATTCTTCATGCAAAATCCGTCTAACAGTACGATTGCTGATTCCGAGTGCAGCTGAATGTCTCCGAGCAGAGCGGCCTGGGCTTTGCAACATCGCTTGTCTGACCCTTTCAACGTTCTCTGGAGTACGCACAGTGCGTTGCGGCCCCTTCGGTTTTGTTTTCATTATTGAGCCTCCTGTTCGAAGATTGTTAACCCAACGTAAGATTGTGTCACGAGCGGGAACAGAGTCATTTCGATGAATGTTGAATCTGCGGCGAAACGCACGCTGAACTGCTGTCACTGACTCGCCACTCCTAACAAAATGATCATACGCGAACATGCGGTGTTCTAACGTCCACTGCTCCATGATGGCACCTGAAAGATAAAGGTGAGTGTTAGTTAAAGTTAAATGCTATGAACCCAGGAATGGAATGCTACCTACCGCACGCCCCTCCCATTCCTAATGGCCGATTACTAGCTATTCAAAAAACACTTGATTCCCGTGCCCCACCCTATATATACATATACATATACATACAGGGCGTCCCAAAAAAATGTACACACACTTTAACAGCTGATAGCTCAATTGATGTTTCTTTCTTTCCAAGTTAAACCCATTAGAATTAATAATGGCAGTCAGACTAAGCTTTGAACAAAGGAAATTCATTCTAAAATGCTACTGGAAGTGTGAAAACGCAGTTGAAGTGCAAAGACAGTTTAGGAGGGTGTTTCAAACAGATCCACCAACGCGACTTACCATCACTCGAATTAGAGATAAGTTTGAAGCCGATGGAACTGTTCAGAATGTCCACAAGAAGCGTTCCGGAAGACCACGGACATCGACAAGCCCCACAAAGCAAGAAAGAGTACTGGAAACGTATCACCAAAGTCCAAGAAAATCTGTGCGGCAAGCGAGTCGTGAGGTAGGAATTTCAGAATCGTCTGTCCAACGCATTTTGAAGCGCTGTCAATGGAAAAGTTACATTCCAAGATTAGTCCATGCTATTAATGAAGATGATCCGGACCGAAGAGTGGAGTATTGCGAGTGGTACTTGGCACGATGTGGATGTGGATTGGACGAAGGGGTTTCGTAGAATACCCTCCGCGTTCACAGACCTCACACCACTAGACTTTTTTTATGGGGATACTTAAAAGACAAAGTCTACGCTATAAAACCTGCAACAGTCGCTGAATTGAGAGCAGCCATTGAACGAGAATGAACACAAATACCAAACGAAATGTTTCGTGATGTTTGCGATTCCATTGCTTCGCGTTATCAGCAGTGCCTGGACCAGAACGGACGTCAGTTTGAAAACAGGCGTTGACAAAACAATTAAATAATGTCTGTAGATTCTATTACATTTTGAAAATGAAATGTATTTTAATAAACACTGCCTTTATAATTATTTAAAGTGTGTATACATTTTTTTGGGACGCCCTGTATATATATATATATATATATAGTCAACACAGTCTAATGCAAAGAATTAAAAAATCAACCAACCCGATCATCCAAGCTATCCACGAATCCTGCCATTTATCCTCTAAGCCAGTGGTTCCCAACCTGGGGTCCCCGGACCCCGGGGGTCCGCGAAGGTAGTACTGGGGGTCCGTGAGCTTTCAATATTTCGAAAGGCTCCAATGGAAATCGTACAATTTAGCTCAGGCTAAAATTTCAAGTTTCCTTGCTCTTGGCTGGAATTATTAATACTTTTTTAATACGCTGTATTTTAATTGCATACTCAGTTATATGTCTTTTATTTGATAGCGAAAAATGTGAAAAAAGTTAATTATTAGTTAATAAAAACAGTTTGTTGGGTAGACGGAATCTTTCAAAAACAGGGGTCCGTGGGGAAAAAAAAAAATAAAAGGGGTCCTTGGTGGTGAAAAGGTTGGGAACCACTGCTCTAAGCTATGGACTTCTTGATACGAAAACGTCTGTCTGTAGCTCCACTTAACTTCGACACTACAGTATTATTTCTAATCAATTGTATATATTTCTATCCTTAGTATATGAACTGTCATTGTATTAATAATAATTGAGCGAACAACAGTTTCCACGATAACAGAATCATCGAGTGATCTGTTTATGGTGCATAAAACCTAAAAGATTACTCGCACCTGCAAGCTATGAAAATGAAACAGAATCTCTTTAGTTGTGGGGGCTCCACTCCACAACACAACACTTAGAAGAGAAAGGGGAGCCATGTTAGTGCGAACTACAAACACAAACAGGCTCCACAAAAATGCTTCCTTTCTCCCTCCGAAGAAACTCAACTTGACTGTGATAAACTTGCATTTCACAAAATAAGTTACATGCCTGAATACAGCAAGACATGAAATAAACTAAGGAAATTATTAAAATGGGGAGTTACACACACACACACACACATTGTCAAAGGATAGGGATAGACCCAAATTGAAGTCATATTTGGTGAAGGGAAAAAATGCTGATATCAATATTGAATGACGTGTCTGCTTTTTTGGCAATTTGAAACCTCAAGATTTTTTTTTTTTTTTTTGTTCCGTATTATCGCTGAGACACAGAGACAGAGAGAGAGAGACAGAGAGAGAGAGACAGAGAGAGAGAGACAGAGAGAGAGAGACAGAGAGACAGAATCGTGAATATGGAAAAATGGTTGATCCTTTAAAAATCTTTTACTGTTGAAAACTATATTTCATATCGAGAAGATGGTTGTGTTCCTCTTTGTTTGTTCTGCCAAATTCTTTGTCGGCATTTTGTAATTTAAGATTATAGAATTAGGAACTTTCAGCAAAAAGTTAAACACGGAATGATCGTTGCTTCATTTTTGAGACGACCATTCCAGAATTTCGAAGCCTCACTTCTTCGTTTTTCCGTTCTCTTTTACGTCATATTTCATTAAGTTTGGCAGTAAAATTTGTCGAATAGAAGATTCAAGCTATTTGACGTTATTGTATCCGATTTGATTCCCATTTGTTTAAAGGTAAATAGCTACATTTTTTTAAGAAAATAACTGGTAAAGTTTAACTTCAATAACCTACGTTTCGTCATTAAATGGGATTTGTTTAAAACATTCTGTGTTCGGCGATTAAGCCGATTTTAATAGGTATAAAACATAAAGACTAAAGTACATGTGGGGGTGAGGATATAAATAAAATATATATAAATAAACATTTTTTTATATATATATATATATATATACACTACATTACGACGGGATAAAAGTTAACACAACCCTATATATTATTAAGCAATCGTGGAAACGCATAACGCTTTCGTGTCCAGAAGCATTTACCTGTTAACCTTTCCGCACTTGAGGTAATGACAGGCATTTCATACATGAATCCGCTCTATTTTCCATGAAAAAATCGCCGCAACCATGGTTCGAACCCACCACCTCCAGAATAGAAGGTGAGGACGGAAAGCGGCATTTACTCGGTTGTTCAAATGTATGCCAGGTTGTATCAACTGCCATTTCGTCGTAGTGTAGTAGAGCTAGCGTCTTCACTTTCTACTGAAGAGGTGGTGGTTTCGAATCCTAGTGAATGCGATTTTTTTTTTTTGGTCATGAAAAATCGTGCGGAATCGTGCAGTATCATATATACAGTTATATACAGTTACTCCCCGCATAACACGATAGTCGTGTTCCTGAAGAGTACCGTATTCGAGGGACGTATTTTATTATGTATTAAAATATACATATACACAGAATATATATATATATATATATATATATATATATATATATATAGTCACAAAAATTGACATTAAAGTTTTATTTTTGTATTGATGTAATTTCAAGAACAAAATGTAGCTCGTAAATATGAATAATTGTTAATATCGTACGTTGCTACAATTCTTAGAGTTTACGATGTCGTTTGACTCGGATATATTTTTTTTTTTTTTTTTTTACATTCGTCCATTTTAATTAACTGGATGACGTATATTCCAAAACCCGGTGACCATTACCAACTTCAGGCTTAAAATGAGTATTGTTATAGTCATCGATTTTAGCCAACGTTCGTACCCCAGTGAGTGGTAATAACGCCATTTTACCATAAACGAAGTAAAGATACACTGAGGTCGGGAGTACGAATTCCGACGGCGGTGGTAAATAATAATATAGGAGTTAATCTACAGATCTACAGAAGCTAAGGCTAACAAAGACCCTAAGATCCACTCTAAGGTTAGCCCGAGAGAAAGAAGAAAGTAAGGGGTTAAAAGAGAATAAGGGTTAAGTAGCAAAACCTATCACTCGTGGGTTAAAATTCTTTCAGAAGGAAAAAAAAAAGTACCATCACCATCCGCCGGCCACTGCCGACAAGTCGGAAAAATAGTCGAAGAGAATACTGTCAGCTGTTGCAGACCAGTCCTCCACTCCTTAGGGAGGTAGAGGATGCAGCCCACTCTGCCGGAAAGGGGTGAAAGATGAAAAGAAGTAAAATAAGAACGCATTACAAACCAGGCAACACATTCTTAACTCAAACACTATCATACCATACAAACTACAGAAATGTAAAGAAGAGAGTTACAGATATGCAAATAAAGAGAGAGGAAAAAAGTATAAAGAATAACAAAAAGTGGGTTAGTTTACGCTACGAGCCACATCTAAGTTCGTGTTAGTCTAATTTTTTTTTTTTATTGGCATCACACGCTGGCATTATCGTCAACAGACTCATCCTCGATCTCTACCCCCACAGCTCCTGTTGCTAATTGTTTTATTATATTAAACAACGTTAATATTTTTAAAATGCCTATTTAAACGGTTCTTAAACATATTAACGCTGGTAGAGTTCACAACGGGCGCGGGAAGATTATTCCATTTATCAATTACTTTAAACGTAAAGAAGTTTTAGCGATATTAGTAATGAAACGTCTGCCACGCAACTTAAATCCGTTATTACGAGTATTACTATTATCGAAAGTGAACAGTTTGTCAAAATTTACGTTATCGATTTTATTAACGATTTTGAAAACTTCAATAAGCTCCCCCCTTAATCTCCTAGTTTCGAGTGAATGCAAGTCTAACTCTTTAATCCAATCTCCATAAGGCTTGTTGCGCAATGACGGAATTAGTTTCATGGCACGATGCTGAACCCTTTCTAACCTATCAATATCCTCGCGCAAATACGGGCACCAAAACTGAACAGCATATTCTAAATGAAGCCCGACTAGGCAATATAATATTCTTCGATTTAAATTCGAAATTACGTGTTATGAAGCCTAACATCCTATTAGCTTTAGCGCAAGACTCCAGGCACTGGTTCCTAACTTTTAAATCCTTAGATACGCGTAAGCCTAAATCATCTACTTCGTCAACGCTCGCTAACTCTATCATCCATCGTGTACGTGTAATTATTGTTACAAGAACCTATATGCAAAACTTTACATTTGTCTAAGTTAAATTGCATCTGCCACTTATCCGTCCACTCCATAATCCTATTTACATCGTCTTGGAGCCTATTTCTATCGTCCTCGTTAACAACCTTACCGCCTATTTTAGTATCGTCCACGAATTTTGACACGTTACTAGTCAAACCTACATCTATGTCGTTAATGTAAATTATGAATAGCAATGGGCCTGACACTGAACCCTGTGGGACACTGCTACCTACATCCAACCACCCCGATTCACTACCATTAACAACGACCCTCTGTCTCCTAGCACGAAGCCATTCCTCTAACCAGTTAGCTACCTGACCGCGTATACCATGCGCTTTAACCTTCGCAATTAATCTTCTATGCGGAACTGTATCGAACGCATTTGTTTGGCCTGAGCTCTGTGCCAGTTTCTGGCTCTCCTAGTTCTGATTATTTTATCATTGCTTTTAAACTCCAGTTATGTTGGTATTTTCTTTTTTTTAATCTGGTTTCACATAGGAATTAGCGGTTACACACACACACACACACACACACACACACACACATATATATATATATATATACATACAGGGTGTCCCATAAGTCGGGCATCATAGGAAAAATAAAAAAGGCAAAACAAAAGCTTTTATTTACAGAACGTGCTCAATATGTCCACCATTGTTTTCAATACACAAATTCAGACGTGATACCCAGTCAGCAAGCACACGGTCAATGATGTCAGGAGTGATGGTGTTACATGCCCCAATAATGCGCTGCCGCAAATGTTCAACACTCCTAATTTTCTCTGCGTATACCAGCGCTTTCAAGTGCCCCCAGAGATAAAAATCTAGTGGCGTGAGATCCGGGCTTCTAGCTGGCCATTTCACAGGCCCTCGAAAGTCCTATCCAATGACCAGGGAATTGTTGGTACAAGTATTTCCTTGGGTGCTGTAATGTGCAGGAGCGCCGTCTTGCTGAACCATGTTGGGAAATTTCCTTCTTCGTTCAAGACACTGGGAAATGCTTTTTCCTTCAGCATACGTGTAGGTAGGTGCCTCCAGTGACATGTTCATCGAAAAAGAGAGGGCCTATGATGCGATCCTTCCAAATGCCACACCATACCATCACCCGAAATGCACCTTGTTCTTTGAAGAGGTATACCAGTGAGGGTTGTTTTGAGACCAGTAGCGGGTGTTCTGTCGATTTACCTCACCATTTCCATAAAAAACAGCCTCGTCACTGAACAGAATGGTGGACGGGAAATTGGCATCCCGAGCATATTGTTCCGTAGCACATTCACAAAATTCCATCCGCCGGTCGGGATCATCTTCGCTTAATTTCTGTAGGATCTGAAGTTTATATGGATGCCATTTGTGAGCCTGAAGAATGCGATGGATGCTACTTTTCGACACTCCTGTCTCGGCGGACAATCGCCGAAGAGACTTATTGGGACTTCTGTTAAAATGAGCCAGGATAGTAGTCGCTGTATCATCGTCAGTGGACCTCCTTGAAGGTCCACTGCGTGGTTTATCTTCTATGAATCCTGTTTCCTTAAACTTTGCAACAAGTCTGCTAACACAACTCTATTATTGGCTCGCGGTCTGGATGCAGTCTGTTAAACAGCAGCGGCCTCTTTGACTCCGATTTCCTATAAGTAGAATTATCTGGATTCGTTCTTCCTTGCTCACAGACATTATGGCCTGTAGAAAGAGAAAAATATGAATTATGGTTTGTAGAAATAGAAAAATATGAATTTCTCCTATGATGCCGGACTTATAGGACACCCTATATATATATACTGTATGTACAGTAGTCAAATATACCGTCCTTTTTACTACAAGAACCACATGTATTGTATATTTTGAACTAAAAAGTTTGTCTTCATTTGTTTTCATATCTGTTGAGAAATTTTTTTTCGGGGTCAAATTATCTTTGGAGTACGATATAATCATTAAATTTCTATGTTCAAAAGATCTAAATCAATAGAAAATTTCTATTGATTTAGAAATCAACAGAATCAATCATTCTCTACTACTCTTCAAAATTTTGAACAGTAGTAGAGAATGCGTGTGTCTATCCTAATTCTTTGAATACATTTATCAAGTAAGGAAACTAGTCATCTAAATACAGTCAATGCGCGAAAGTAAGTTTCAAGCATTTTGTGTAATGTCTGTGACCGTCAGTTACAGGCATTACGCACTATTTACCTAACTTTTTTTATGTAGGAAGAAAGGCCAAGAGTGAATGACCGCAAAAACGGTCCTCCCCCCCCCACATAGAAGAATGAGAAAGTCTAGTCCTCACAAAGTTATTAAGCGTCACAGGCATTGCGCGAAATGCCTGAAATGTTTAGGCATTACGAGAAATGCCTGGTTTTACGCAATTATTATTACTAATGTATGTATTATTGGCACGTATGAATAATCTTTGAAAAAAACGAACCACCCCCTTTTTTTTTTTTTTTTACATGATCTGGATGGTCAAAAATGTGTGTATCCGCAATATTCGAGTTCTTTGGCATATTGTATAAACTTCAAAATGGTGATTTTGTGTGATTAAACTATTAAATGTACTCAAGAGTGATAGTCTGTGGACTTTTTGAACTTCTACTTTAAAATTTATGGAAGTGAACACAAATCAAGGTTTCTGTATGAAATTTTGCTTCAGTTGGGATTTTGTGGTATCTCTGAAGAAGTGCCCCTCTACACGACACTATGCCACTCCAGTTATTTATTGTAATCGTTTCGAAATTTTCCATAAAAAAAGACTGGACAGTACATAATACATAATGGTCTGCCCATCAGTAAAAAGAAAAATAAATATCGGATACGGACAATTATTTCAACAAAGCCAGAATATGGCATCTGAAACAAGTAACAAACCTCTTTATGAATAAGAAAAATAAAAAAATCATAGGAAACCTGAAGAAGAACTGTAAATAAGAGATCTCCGTCACAACTAACTCTTTTCAAAAATTCTTTCGAATTCATACTTTTAATTTTTTCAGTAAAATGTTCAATTTTTCTTATACACTGTACAATTAGGAAACGGCCATGAAACCTGGGATATATGTCGTTGTCATGTTACTATAATACTTCTATTTATACATTAAATGTGCGTATACACACATACATAATACGGACGTGCACACTTAGGCATCCACTCTTCGAAAGAGTGGATGTAGGCCTACCCTATCATTTATATGGACTTTAAAAATGCTCTCTTAGTAGGCTGTTACTTGCTACCTGTAGCCTGTGGACCAATAGGCTAGGCCCTATGTCTATAGGTTATAGAGGCATGTAGGCCTATGGTAGGGCTACGACTCCTGCAAGCCACTGTTCAGTACGTTATATAGGGCCTGTAGGACTTTTGTAGGCCTATAAGCTATTGGCCCAAGGTCTTTAGACCCATCACTCTTGTAGGCCTATAATTTATGGGATTTGTGTGCTATATATGACAGCCTACATTAGAATTAACAATCTGCCTCCAATCTTTGTTTGGACAATACTAAATAAACCTCTACGCCATGTACCTTACAATGCTGATAAAGGAGTGGCTGTAGGCTTAGCCCATCTTTTTATAATTTAAAAATGCCTTTGATAAGGTTAATTAAATTATTTAGAAGTGGGGGTAGACGATATAAATCTAGGCCTGACGAGGTTGGTACCACAGTAGTAGGCTAGTATTCTAGGTTGTAACTATGTAATAACCTACTTTGAATTTACTATATACAACATGCTTTTGAAATTTTATATTTACACCGATTCTAAGCTATGAGAAGTTTCATAGAATTAAAATAACTTCTTAGACCTATCATACATAGTCTTTTCTTTAAGAATTTATGACATTTGGGTGAGAAGATGGGGAGGGTATTTTGTTACTTCTCGACATGAACTTAGTAAAGAACCCAACAAAAATAGGCAAGGTTTTTTTTAAAAAACACAACTAGCATTGAAATTGAAGCTCCATTAAGTATTATTGTTCCATTATGATGTACACATTTTTGGAAAGTACACACTACCAAATAGCACTCTGAAACCCCATTGAGACTGTCGCCAACTGTACTGTACACCAGGCTTACGGACAAATTATGATAATATAACAAGGTTTATGATAACTTTTTAGCCTCGTGCATTATTAACTTGCCTAAAGGTTTAGTAATTAACAAGCGGTAGCTCGCTATCGCCCTCCGGGCAGGTAGCAGTACGGTATATGTCACAGTATATGCAGTATATGTCACAGCTAGTGTATATGTATATTGGTACTTACGTATTATCGGGACTACCAAACTGTTTATTATGTATTTTTGCTCTCGTCATTTTCGTTTTCGAAGTACTTACATTCACTTGTAATAGACATTAAATAGCTCGTGCTCGGCCGCGGAGTGACCTAGGACGGGAAACTTGACAGAGCACATCGGCAGCTCATGGGCTATCAGTTGGTGGTGGTTGCAGAATTTTCCGATGTGCCGTTTAGTCTGTGCACGGTTCCGAAGAAAGCGGACAGACACACACACACATTTTAGCTCAATAGTATATAGGATAACAATGTTTATGCGTCGTATTTTGAAATGAGAGAAACTGAAATTAATTTAAGAGGCGGTATTCTCCGGTAACACTTTTCTCGCATCACGGGTCATACATAATCTGGACGCGGAGGACGGTCCCCCCACCCAACTGGTACCCAAACCCAATGTCGCTTAAGTTCGCTGATCGACACGAAACAGTGTTACACACTGGCCACGACGTAGCCCTCGGCAGAGCCAAGAAGACCCACTGATGTTGCCGCATGTGATCGTAGAACAAAGCTAAAAACATTAGTTTAAAGCGTTCTTGGTAATTATGTTGCAAATGACATGGCCTGAAGTTGAAATAAAAAATACATTTTCCTAGTGTATTTTGGTGTGCTCTGTTCAAATATAACCTTCATTTCTTGTGCAAATGAACAGAAATACGTGTTTGAGCCATGCAATGACAACTGTACTTCTGTTCATTTGCACAAGAAACGAAGGTCATATTCGAACAAAGCACACCAAAATACACTTGAAAAATGTATTTTTTACTACATTTTATACAATAAAGCATAACCTAACATGTTCATGTTACGTTACGAGATCTCGTAAACGACGCATTACCAAAGGAAACGTGCAAAACACCTCAAAATTAACCAGAAAAGTTTGCTTTCGTCATTTTCGTTTAAACTAACGAAAATATCACGACTTAACCTAACCAATCATCAAGGGCGTACAGTTGACCTAACCGGGCATTCAGTTAACCTAACAGGTTAATATTGGTTATTTCACCTAACTATCTTCTGATCTTTTCGTATTAGGCACTCGGTGTCACATTTCGGGCAAGTTAAGGATGAGAGAATAACGCCGTAATTGATAAAAACATCCAATGCTTTGTCTTCATCTAGGGCACATGAATCAAGTTCTCAAAGTCGAAATCACACGAACGGCACGTCATAATTCTATCACAAACACCACCAAACTGAATCCAATTAGAAAAAAAAATAGCCAGAACAGAAACCAACAAACTAATTAAGTTGCAGAGTAGCGAAAAAATAGCCCAAAAATTATACTCATCGGACGAAAAATAAGTGTATATATATATATATATATATATATATAATATATATATATATATATATATATATATATATATTAGTATCAATTTTCACCATTAATATGCATTTGCACAAAAAATGAGTGACAAATTTGAATAAAGCGACTAAAACTACCTCATAAAAAGTTATTTTGATTCACAGGTCCAGCCCATGTCATTTAATTAAAACATTAACCGCGTTCTTACCTTCTGTAGTGTAGAGACGATTTGCCATTTCTATAACTGCAGCAGACGGATTAAAATTTATTGTGCCCTAAGCACAAAGAACACTGGAAAAAAAGGGGAGCGGGGGCAAACCCCATTAAAAACATGAATGTACCAAACTGCATTAAAAGTAGACTCCTTTAAATGTTTATGCACTACATTAATAATACGTCAATAATAATATCCAAATACGTCATACCTAAATTAACTTTATTTTTGCCACACACGAAACATTAAAATAACTACACTTGGAAACTGATTTTCGAGCATATTCAGACTTTTTCCCCGGGGCCCCTGTACGTTAATCCGCCACTATATAAATGCCTTGAACAAATTCTTTCTCGGATATGTGGAACGTCACATATAGGCCACTAAATAACTTCTATCAATTCCTATTATTCATGCGATGCACAAATATGAGCGTGCTAACACTTCACTGGAGCCTAAACTTGTGCTCTCAAACCACACACTTCACTTCGGCCATCTACACGATTGTCTAAGCACAACCACTTACAGCAAATGTAACTCAAAACTGCAAAATATCATAGTCGATAATTATATACTATATAGTCTCAAATATATACATTTTTAAAATAAGGGTGAATCCGACAGTTTTTATTAAGTAATTTCAACGTACAAAATTTATTTTTAGAAAATTATGTATTTAATTTATAATTCCTTAATTAATTAATTTTCTTAAAAATTGCAATATTATAATCATGCAACTCGGACGGAAGATATTTTTTTAGCCAATCAAAGATGCTGGAGACTGATGACGTAATGACTCTACTGTAAATTAAAAACTAATGGAATTATATATAATGTAAGCAATTAAAGTTAATTGAAGTTTGTTTATTGTAAATAAATGCAAAATGCTTTCGAAGTGTGCTGTGCTGTACTCTGTGAGTCTGTACCAATGTAGAAACTTCCACAAACAGTACAAGTTTTTTTAATTTCAATAAAAATAAAGATCTTTTTTAATATCTGGGCATCTAATTGTGGAATAGAGAACCTAAAATTTGGCCTTAACATAAATGGACAGTAAAATGTGACAAACATTTTAATAAGTTAATATAGATCAAGATTTTGTAGATAACTGGTCCCGACTGTAGACCTTTATTACAATGAATGTGAAATGTATTAAATGAATTAGTTTTATCAGGTTTGGTAGTACATATAGTATATAAACTATATATATAATGTTAGGACTAGGCCTGGCTAAACATTGGAGACAAATGCATAGCCTAGTCACCTAGTGGCTTGTAACTAGGCCTAATTACTAAGATATGTAAGCTGCTTACGCATAATTTTTTCTAGTAGGACGTAGGCTACATAATTATGTACTGTAAATACGCTAGACATATTCAGTATTTGGTCAGACTAACACAAATTATGTACATATGTATACGGTATGGTCTGCGTATATATATATATACACACACACACAATATATATATATACAGGGTGATTCAAAAGTTAGGTTACATAGGGAAATACTGCATTATGTAATGATACAGGGGAATAGTCACATCACATGTTCGATATGGCCACCGTTAACGGCAATGCACTTGTGTAGCCAGCTAGGAATATCACATCAATGCGCTCCTCCTTCGATAACATCTCATAACTCATTTACCTGCAAAGAAACAGAAAGCCCTATGTAACCTGACTTTTGAATCACCCTGTGTGTATATATAACTTCAACAATGACGTAAAAAGAAAACGGGGGAGCGGTGACTGCTTTGGGGGAATGGAGTCAAGAGTCACTGAGCGACTCAGGCTGGAAACCCAATACTTTACATACCTACACTGTGAAATTATGAACACAGGATTACGTAACTCCATTAGGATACATCATATATCAAGCCAAGTTCGTGATTGGAAGAAAATTTTATAACGTTATGTATCAGCGGCTTATTTATGGGTATGAGTGGACTTTGGAATTTCGACTTTTAATTAATGAAGGTTTTTTCAAATATTTTTCAATATTTTATGGAATTTTTTTGCTTTATTTTTTTCGTCAATTAACTGTTCTTAAGATTTTTATAAATAACAATTTGGGAAGTGTTAAATTTTGTTTAAAGAACTCCTTTCTTTTGCCATAACTGTTCTTCATTTTCTTACGTCATATTCCAGGCAGACGATATATAATATTTGTGCAGGCAGCAGTGAATGGGCTAAAATACTGTTGACAAAATTCCTTTTTAGCAGAAAATATAATTGTTCCAGAGTCATAAATTCTATGGTTCAAAACCATTTCATCCATGACGAATTGCTTTTGTATCATATAACCATAATTCCTCAGTCATCCTGTTGCAGAATGTTAGTTTTCTTTTTTATGCATTGCATATCAATCAAGTAATCCCGTAATAATGTAATCTGTAATCTCGTGTAATCACGTAATCTCATGTAATCATTATATGCGATACATATATAAAAATATATATACTGTGTATATATATATATATATATACGCATAAATTCATTGTTCCCCACCTTTGTGGAAGTTTAGCTGCAACGCAGACGACATTTCACAGTTTCAGCATCACACGGCCCCGGCCGCCGGGCCCGGCCCCGCCGGGGCGTCATCACGCCATCTGAAATAAACGTTCATATGTGCATTTTCTCCCTCTTGTTTAAGAGACCCAAGCGTCTGCAGTTCGTCACGCAGCGTATTGTAGACGCCACAAATTTTCGTTACCAGCAGAGAACTGCACTGAAGGAGGCTTCCTGGGCACCTATGTCAAGTATCGCCAGAAAACCCATTAGCGCGTCTTTGAACATTCCTTGATCCTAAAGTCAACCTCCTATATTAAGGTTCCCATAATATCGTAAACAGATTTCAAGAAAGAGTGGAATTAAACCAGTCTTCCACAAACACGGTACCGAAAGCCTCTCTCAGTTATAGGGTTGCATACATTTCTTCGCCTATTTCAAAGACAGTTTTCCTCCACTCCTTCTTGGAGCTCTCGTTCGTCTGCTTTAACTCGTGATTGTTCCATTTTTTAATAGACCCTCACACGTCTTTCGCCTGTTTTAACTCAGTGAATATTTTCTTGCGAATAGGCCTATCACACATTTTTTCTACTTAACTTCCGTGTCATTTCTCCACATAAACTCAACCTACATCGGCTGTAAAAAGTGTAAAGTACCATATGTATAGCAATTCAGTACGTGTGCAACAAACAGTTTTCTTTAAGCCTGCGCTTGTAATTTTGATTGTGTGTCAGTAATCGCGTTAATAATAATCATTGTATTATTGTATATTTAATGTAACTATTATCTATCGTCGTACTAAACATTGTGCTTTCAAACTGACAATTGATTCATAGCTTGTCAAGCTGTTTATTACTTTGTTTTATAATCATTGCATTTTGTGTTGTATGTACCATACTGTATTAAGCATTGCAATATTAAGTTTGTTAGTTAAAAGAGAAGGTCGTGCAATCTGTTTTCTTCTCCTTGTTCATCAAAAGATTAAATGGTCAACCCAAATAATACTAATCAATTGCATAATTATTTCGTCAGGCTACTTAATCATCAATAACTACATCCTATTCCCAAAATTAGGAGCCTGTACATTAGCATCTCTAACTTGGATTCTCTCTCTCTCTCTCTCTTAGCCATCTGCTGGTGTACTGAAAAGACGTGCTGGTCTGAGCTCTTGCTTGATTCTACATATTTTGAAAACTAATTGGGGAATCATTACGATTTCGTGTTTTCATACACAGTAAAAAATTTTTAGCCAGTGTTGTGTTGTTTCATATTTCATAGAAAAACTTTTGAAACCAGTTGTTCGAATTATGAGAATAAAAACCCACTCTAATAGACAGAGTTTATTTCCACGACAGTTTCGACGCCCACTGGCATCCTCCTCGGGTGCGAATTTCTCAATGGTCTCTGGATTATTTCCTAATCGCCTTTTTTCATTCGTTTTTCGGTTTATAATTTCTGTATAATAAACAACAATGTAATAACCAATGTAATAATAAATTTATAATTTCTGTAATTAATAATTATGCAATATTAAATGTAATAAATTTAATTATAAATGTAATAATTATGTAAAAATAATAGAATCTGTATGTTTAGAACAGGAAGATAGTTTTAAAATTTGTGCGAATGTACTTAATGAAAATGCCCCTCCTGTCTCGAGAGAATGGAATCCAACCTAGGTGCGAATTTCTTAACGGTCGATCCCTGAACTGTTTTTCCCTCTTGTTTTTTCATTTGTGTTTCTGTATCCACCCGAGGAGGATGCCAGTGGGCGTCGAAACTGTCGTGGAAATAAACTCTGTCTATTAGAGTGGGTTTTTATTCTATATTTTGACCTTCACGTAAAAAAGTGAAGTTTTTTGCATTTATTATGGATCCCACGATCAGACGCCATCTATTCGCCTTCTTCTTAGTCACCTTTCCCCAACTTATATCTTCCTATCGTCTATATGAAAAAACACTAGTGGCTGTGAAGACCAAGAAGCTGCAACTCAAGTCCTGCAAGAGTGTTTAGTGGAGCAAGTGTGCCCGAAGTCCTTGATACCGTTTACCTTCAGGAAGGACCATACACCGTTTCCGAATTTTGCCAGGGAAATTTTGAAGGAACGTATTCCATGTGTTAAAAGAGAAATTGACCATACGTATTTCAAACTAAGAAATTGAAATTGACCATACGTATTTCAAACTAAGAAATTGTCTACGCGTCCTTAAATCGCATGTGTCGTGTGAACTACTTGTGGCGCTGTTTGAAACTGCAGATTATAAATGCGACGTGGAGACTAGACGCACTGAACAACGACTTAACAGAAAGCTATCCTATTTATGTGATGAAAGTGCTTGGTCAAAGTGTGCGGTGGAAGGTTCCGTTTTAAATTTATCGACATATGTCTTGTCCAAATCCGAAAAGGAAGTTCTTAATTTAGGGCTGTCGTTTGCGCTTAAACCCGATAAAAACATTGTTTTAGATTTTGTGTCTTCCGTAGTTAATTCCAGGGTGGATATTCCGTGTTTAAAGGTTTGATTCTGAGCAAGTTTCTGGAACATTTCAACTCATTGGACTCTATTCCAAAAGATTCCGGTTAGCTTTAGACAAGCTCAGGAAGAATGAAGCAATATTTGTCACTAAAGCGGACAAAAGTAACACTGTGGTTATTTTGGACAAGTGTGATTATAAACAAAAAATGGAAGCGTTACTTAGTGATGAATTCACCTACACCAAAGTGAGATCGTCCCCCCTAAAGCGTCTTTCTGCCGAATTCAACAAAACCATCAGGAACTTATTAAAAGATGTCCCGGCGATTGATCCTAAAAGATTTTTACAGATTAACCCCAAACTCCCCCACATTTACGGCCTACCCAAAACCCATAAGATTAATATACCACTCCGTCCCATTATTTCACACAGGGGTTCCTTTAGTTACAGGTTATCTAAATTTCTTGCAGATAAATTATCCCCATTAGTTGGTAAATTTTCAGGCTCGCACATCACTAATTCCTGTGACTTTATTAACAAAGTTATGTCCTTAGATTTAAAACGGGGAAGAATGATAAGTTTTGATGTTGAGTCCTTGTTTACGAAAGTTCCCATTGATGATGTACTTAGTTTTTTAGATAGAAAATTGCCAACATGTAACGTAGAACTAGGCATGCCCACATCTGTATTTTTAGAACTGATAAAACTCTGTGTCACCAATAATGCCTTCTCCTTCGGTGAAGAATTTTATTTGCAACGTTTTGGTATGGGAATGGGGTCCCCTTTATCCCCAATACTGAGTACATTATATATGGAGTATTATGAGTCGGAATTGTTGCAAACAATATGTCCCAGGAATCTAATTTGTTTCGTTATGTAGATATTTTCTCATTTGGCCTGACCACTGGAACAACTTTGACACTTTCTTTCAGTCATTAAATAATCTTGTTCCCTCTTTTAAATTTAAATATGAATGGGAGAACGACAAACAATTACCTTTCTAGATGTTTTGGTCATTAACGAAAGCGGAAAGCCCAATTTCACGGTCTATAGAAAACCTACTCATTGTAATTCGTACATTCATTATTTTTCATATCATGATGAAGGGGTTAAAAGCTCAATTATTTCTTCCATGTTTCTAAGAGCACTCAGGATTTGTAGCCCACATTTGCTGGATCCGGAAAATTCAAAGATTTGGAACATTTTTAAGGATTTAAAATATCCTGAGTGGTTTATCAGAAAGGCGTATTTTAAAGCCAGAAAATCTTTTTATGCCCCTCGGGAACCTTCAGTTAACCAAAAACAATATGTGAGTTTGCCTTACATTGCCGGCTTAGAAAGAGTAAAACCGTTGACGAAAGAATTTAAGTTTGCTTTGGCGTTCAAATATTCGTCTACCGTGAAAAGTAAATTGGTTAGGAATAACGTTGCAAAAGAGGAACAAGCCTGTGTCTACAGCATTCCCTGTAAAAGTTGTGATTTAGTATACGTGGGAGAAACTGGAAGAAATATTGAAACCCGTATCAAAGAACACAAATATGCCTTCAGAAGTTGTAATACTAATAATGCCATTTTTTATCACGCTAGCCAAAATAATCATGCTATAGATTGGGAATCAAGTAAGGTACTTTATAAATGTAATAATTATGTCAAAAGAAAAATAATAGAATCTGTGTGTATAGAAAAAGTAGATAATTTTAATTTGTGCGAAGGTACTTATAAGTTAGACCCTTTAATGAGATTCTTGGTCAATAAATCCCTTACGGAGTCGTGGGAACGTGTTCGAACCTAAGTGTGAATTTCTTAAATGTCTCTGGATTGGAATGTTTCCTTACTCGCTTTTAGTAAATGTAATAATGGAAGTAATTAATGTGGAAATAAATATATGCAGTAATTATGTCAAACATTAGGATCTGTATGTATAGAACAAGAAGATATTTTTAATTTGTGGAAATGGTTATAAGCTGACCCTGTAATAAAATGCCCTTCTGGTTTCGGGAGAACGATATCTAACCTAGGTGCGAATTTCTCAATGGTCTCTGGATTATTTCCTAATCGCCTTTTTTCATTCGTTTTTCGGTTTATAATTTCTGTATAATAAACAACAATGTAATAACCAATGTAATAATAAATTTATAATTTCTGTAATTAATAATTATGCAATATTAAATGTAATAAATTTAATTATAAATGTAATAATTATGTAAAAATAATAGAATCTGTATGTTTAGAACAGGAAGATAGTTTTAAAATTTGTGCGAATGTACTTAATGAAAATGCCCCTCCTGTCTCGAGAGAATGGAATCCAACCTAGGTGCGAATTTCTTAACAGTCGATCCCTGAACTGTTTTTCCCTCTTGTTTTGTTTCATTTGTGTTTCTGTATCCACCCGAGGAGGATGCCAGTGGGCGTCGAAACTGTCGTGGAAATAAACTCTGTCTATTAGAGTGGGTTTTTATTCTCATATTTTGACCTTCACGTAAAAAAGTGAAGTTTTTTGCAGTTGTTCGAAATTGTATAGTTGAACATATTGAAAGAAATAATCTTCACCACATGTCCGTTTTGTCCGTCTGCCTGTCCGCCGCCTGTCCGTCTGTCTGTCTGTCTAATTTTCAGGTCCAAACGGCTGGACGTTTTCGTGAAACTTGGTGACAACACCCTCTGGGATTCCTAGAGTGTTTTTAACAACTTTTTTTCAGGTCGGTTGTCACCCCCAAAAAATTTATTCCAAAATTTTTAGCCCCCCCAAAAATTATATACTAAAACACGAAGCACTTAAATTTCAAGATTTTGACCTATTGGTCTCGAGGAAATGAAACTCAAAATTTTGATGGTTGCTTTCTTTCGTGAATTTGTTGATCTGCTGGCTTTTCTGGCTATAGTTGGCTTTTCTGGCTATAGCTGGTTTTTCTTACTTTATTCTATGGAAGCGTGGACTGGTGGGCTTCCCTATCATTAAAGTCTACAAGTAAATCAAGTTCCAACACGCTTCTACAGAGTTTCATACACTTCTGTGGAATGACGAAAATCAAGTTGGTTAATAAATTTAGAAAATAATGTAACCATCAAAATGTTTAGCAACGCATCGGAAACCGTGATAGGTAAATAAAAAAATGAAAAGTTGTATTTGAAATTTAACTGCTTCGTGAGCTTCAAGTGAAATCTGTGAAGCTGCGTTTAAAAGAAAAGAAAAAAGAAAAAAAGTAAGATAAATTTCATGATAGCAGATCTAAAGAGATATGGAGATCCAGCTAAAGTGGGCCACTGGGCAATGAAAGTGAAACTAAAATTGTATGAAACCATAATAGTACCTACAATATTTTATGGAATGGAAACATGGACGACCACAAGAACAAAGGATACTAAAGCAGTGGAACAAATGCAGGGAAGAATTCTAAGGGAAATAACGGGAATGAAATGTAGTAGCCCATATTGGGGATTATTAGCTGAATTAGGAGTGTGGCCAGTCAAAGAAAAAATTGGATACAAAGAGGATAATGCTAATGAACAATACATTAAACTCAAATGAAGATAGATTAATTAAAATGAAAACTGAAGATCAGTTGGAAAATCCATACCCAGGATGTTGGGCAGAGGAAGTGGCAGAAATGTGTAAATTATATAAAGTAACATTAGAGGACTTGAAAATGATGAAAAAAAGTGAATTAAAGAAAAATGTACGACAAAAAATTAATGAATATTTACAAGAAGAACTAATAAAGAAGAAAACAAAAATGAAAAAACAAAGATTCACAGATAAATTTAAAAGAAAATCATATATTGAAAATATGAAAGAAAAGGATATGAAGATTATAATGGAAATCCGATTAAATATGGTAGAGGTGAAAGAAAACTATAAAGGAAAGTATAAGTACATGAAGTGTGAAGTATGCAGGAGAGAGAATGATACCACAGAACACTCGTTTCATTGTGAAAAACTAAAAAACATAGTGCGGAGATGATGGGAGTAGAGAATATAAGAGTAGAGAATATAAATAAACCGGAAAGTATCAAAAATTATATAATAAAAGTAATGGAAATTAGACAGAGACTCTGCTAGACAGTTAAGGTATAAGTACGTAATAGGAGATTCAATGTAGAGGCTCTGCGCCGGAAACGTGTGCTGATCCGCAGGATCAAGCGAGCAAATTCTGGAATCTGGAACCTGGAACCTGGATTTAAAATTTAAGTGATTCG
Organism: Bathynomus jamesi; assembly: GCA_023014485.1. Lineage (NCBI taxonomy): Eukaryota > Metazoa > Arthropoda > Malacostraca > Isopoda > Cirolanidae > Bathynomus > Bathynomus jamesi. The sequence goes on from JAJOZX010009293.1 coordinate 98,508, forward strand.
GGAGTTAATTGTAAATGTTAAACTCCAACTCGCTTAAATTTTTTTTTAAATAATTTTCATTACATTTTATTGCTTGACTTTTGTGTCAAAATTTTTTTTTACGAATTATTATTGTCTTGAATAAAATAAAAAAAAAAAATAATTGCTTTGAAATTTTGTCATTTTTAATAATGTATTCTGCAACAAATTGGATACAATTTTCATTACATTTTATTGCTTGACTTTTGTGTCAAAATTTTTTTTTACGAATTATTATTGTCTTGAATAAAATAAAAAAAAAAAAATAATTGCTTTGAAATTTTGTCATTTTTAATAATGTATTCTGCAACAAATTGGATACAAAGTAGGCCATTGGAAATTTTTACAACCACGTCATATTCTTCTTTGTCAAGAATAAAACATGTTTCCTAAACAATATTCTGGATTATAATGCCAACACATATTAGTACCGTGACTGTACAGTAAATATGTATTGCCCGAAGGGTAATAACAGCCTTCCACAGAAACTAGCAAAAATATCTCACCCGTAGGTCGGGGTTTTTGGCTAGTCTCATTAAACAAAGTCAGAATTTTATTTTTTTTATTAATAATATTTCCCGAATGAGCATATACACAAACAGACAAACATTATCCGATTTCAGCTTCATATATATACACATGTATATAGAAAGATAATTTTGAAGTGGCTCCAGAACCGTCGCGACGGTCCCGCAGCCTGTACGCTACGCGACCGTCGCGCCGGTTTTGGAGCCCCGTGCCAAGTCATAGCTATGGGACCGTCAAACTCTAGACTCTTACAACTAGTTTGGTTAATTGAATTCCCGGTTAGGTTAATTAAATGCCCGGTTAGGTCAACTGTGCGCCCTTGACGATTGGTTAGGTTAAGTCGTGATATTTTCGTTAGTTTACTGTCAAAACTAACGAAAATATCACAACTTAACCTAACTAATCGTCAAGGGCGTACAGTTGACCTAACTGGGCATTCAATAATTTTCTCGTAGATTTCGATCCATTTTAAACAACTTTTACTTAATATTTTTTCTCTCCAAAAAGCAGTTTTCGTATTTTAGGGAGGGACAGACAGAATATTTCCAAATTCTGTCTTTTTTTTTTTCCCCACTTTGAACTCTATTTTCTTGATACTATTTTTCATTTCTCTAAACTAAAATGTATTATTCTGAAATGTAATAAACGAACATTAATTAAATCTTACTAAAACTTTTATTATTCCCACAGGTAAAGCATAATTATCTCAACCCGTATACTACCCTTCTTCTCTTATCCTGTCTCATCTACAATCTAAATTTCAGCCTCCTTTGATCTGTATTTGACTTATTATAAAAATCACTTAAATTGTTTCTCTTAACCATAAAATTAATGTGTACTTTATATTTCTCCTTCCAACTAAGTCCTTTTGTAGAAAACTTAATCTTACCCTAATTCCGGCGTCTCTAGGCTGTACACGTAGGGTGGATCGATTTTACATTTTTTTCGATTTCCATATTCTAATAGAGACAAAAACTTGCGCTTGCATGAGAAAATAGCCTCTGCAAAATCTTAGCTTAATAGGTAATCATCTTCTGCCCCAGCAGAGCGATGAAAATCATATTTTAGTAGTCAAAAACGTATTTTTAAACCCTAGCCTAGAGTCATAAAATTTTGCGTGTGTGTTATTTCATGCCTAAGCAACGATATAAATGATATGGGAAATATATAAATGCATTATTTAAGACAAAGAGCCGATCTGAAAATATGTATAATATACATATTTTCAGATCGGCTCTTTGTCTTAAATAATGCATTTATATATTTCCCATAGCATTTATATCGTTGCTTAGGCATGAAATAACACACACGCAAAATTTTATGACTCTAGGCTAGGGCTTAAAAATACGTTTTTGACTACTAAAATATGATTTTCATCGCTCTGCCGGGGGCAGAAGATGATTACCTATTAAGCTAAGATTTTGCAAAGGCTATTTTCTCATGCATGCGCAAGGTTTTGTCTCTATTAGAATATGGAAATCGAAAAAAATGTAAAATCGATCCACCCTACAGTGTACAGTCATACTTAATAATTATCAACAGAAAAATCCGACTCCACAGAAATTAGTTCAGTTCTTATTGGTTCACCCCGAGAAGTTTTCCAGAATCAAAACTTTACAATTTAAACATATTTCCACCGAATTTTTAAGTAATATATATTTATAGTCGTTTACTCTTAAGCTCCTCCCATAAGAGGTGGCCCTTAAACTACATCGTCTCCGCCTTCCCGAGGTTATTTAAACCCTGGGACCGTCCTCAACGAGGTTCTCTGCTCTTTCCCCTGTTCTTTATAAGCGCAGTCTCTGTGATCGATTTATTAGTGACAATACGTCTCTTTACATTGCACAGCGTGGCTGCGCGGCGCCGATGCGCTGCGGCAATCCCGTACGATAACGCTGCCAAGTGTGCGACGCCGAGAGCGTTAAGCAAATAGCGCTGAGCACTAAGCGAATTAGGATATCAATATAAAGATAGCGCAAGACAGGACTGCCTGTATCTAGTCTGTCCACGCTCGCATTATAATGTGCATATAATTGCATACAAAATATTTTGAACAGAAAATTGTAAGCCAGTGAGAGCTTAACATTTACATTAAGCTCACGAGCCACTTACATTTTGGGTGCAGCTTCGCCACTCTTTTACTCACTGGAATTGAATGTGAAACTCAAAATTTTGATGGCTGCGGTATTTTTATAAATTTGTGGTGTAACTACTGTCTTTTCCTCGACTTCACAAAAGAGTATGAAATTTTGTACAAGCGTGATCTGACCAGATATTTGTAGACTTTGTCTAAATCTCTCGAGTTCGAATATAGTATTTGTTAACTGATAAAGCAAGAGAGATGTGGCTTGAAGAGTAGTGCAGGGAAATGGAGGAATTAGAAAGGAAAGGAAGAACTAATTTAATGTACCAAAAAGTTAAGGACATAAATAGATGGAAAAGAAGTAGCTTGGGAGTGCGAGAAAGAGAGGGGAGAAATGGAGAAAAACTGAAAAGACCAGAAGATATAAGGAAGAGATGGATTGAGTATATTGAAGAACTGTATGATAAAGAGAACAAACCTAATAACATCGAAATGAAGGAAGCAGATGAGGTGGAAGTAGATCGTATGGGACCGGACATATTGGAAAGAGAAGTAGAGATGGCTGTAAAAGACCTAAGAAATGGCAAGGTCCCAGGACCAGATGATGTACCAGCAGAACTTCTGAAAAGTCTTGAAGGTTATGCTAGAGAGGAGGTGAATGTATTGTGCAGAAACATATGAAAGTGGAGACTGGCCTGCTGACTTCACGAGAGTCTCTATGATTACTATCTCCAAGAAACCGAGAGCCACCAAGTGTTCAGAATTTCGAACCATAAGCTTGGTCAGCTATGCATCAAAAATAATGCTAAGGATATTAACCAGAAGACTAACGAACAGAGGAGAGGATCAGTTTGGATTTAGGTCAAAATGCGGAACAAGAGAAGCTATTGGTATTATGAGAATGAATGGAGAGAGAGTGCTGGAACATAACCAGGAAATGTTTGTTTGTTTTATTGACTCTGAAAAAGCTTTTGACAGAGTCCAATGGAGGAAACTAATGGAAATATTGAAGAATATTAATGTTGACTGGAGGGACCGTAGGCTGATAAAAAACCTATATCTTGGCCAGACTGTGAATGTTAGAGTTGCAGGAGGAGAATCGGAGCCTGGATTGGTTGGGAGAGGGGTCAGCCAAGGATGCTCCCTGTCCCGCGTGTTATTTAACATCTATGCGGAAGCAATGATAATAGAAGCACTCTCAGATATGGAAGAGGGAATCAGAGTGGGAGGTAAATTGATCAAATCTGTAAGGTTTGCAGATAACAAGGCATTTGTTTGTAGTACTGAGGAAGGACTGCAAAGAATGGTCAATAGCTTGACAGCAACGGCGGAAGAATTCGGAGTGAGAATTAATGAGACCAAGACAAAAGTAATAAAAATTGCAAGAAGGAAAGGAGCACAAATGAACCTAACGATAAGAAATCGGACCTTAGAAGAAGCTGAGCAGTTTAAATATCTGGGAAGTTTATTAACAAACAATGGAGATTGCAATAAGGAAGTAAGATCTAGAATTGGTATGGATAAGGTAGCTTTTGAGAGACAGAGAAGACTACTTACAGGTAAACTCAACTTGAAGCTGAAGAAAAGGTTAGTAAAAAGCTTGATATGGAGTGTGGTACTGTATGGAGCAGAAACATGGACACTGAAAACAACTGAAAAGAAACTCCTGGAAAGTTTTGAAATGTGGATTTGGAGAAGAATGTTAAAGATAAGCTGGAGGGAACACCAAAGTAATGAGGAAGTACTGCAACATGTGAGGGAGGAAAGAAGACTCATTAAGGTGATAAGAGAAAGACAGAAGAAATGGATCGGACATGTGTTGAGAGGAGAAGGATTGTTGAAGGAGGTGATAGAGGGTAGATATGAAGGTAGAAGGCCGAGGGGAAGGAAAAGGAAAGCAATGCTGGATGATTTGAATAGCTCAGGATAGAACACTTTGGCGGGACACATGAGTTGGACCTGCCTGATAGGCAGAACACGATGGATGGATAGAAATGGTATTAAATGAAAATAAAAGGGGAACTAGGAGAAAACTAAGCAAATTAATCTAAAATTCCAAACCTACACAAGACATATTTTTCATTGTAACTTAAGTTTAAGCTAAAGATAAATAAATCAATCTTACGGCCTACGTCGCGCGTCGTAGCCAATGTCATAACACCGCCTCAGCAAAGTTAAGCAACATAGGTCTGGGTAGTAGTTGCATGGGACATCGTCCTCTGTGTTCAGACTATGTGCGACCCGGGGTTCGGATCCCACGTAAAGCTGTATAGGTCCCATTCGTCATACGACCTCAAACGTTACGAAGTTAAACAACCCCCATCATTATATTTTCATCAATCTTACTAAATTTCGAGCACCGACCATTCGTGAATGAAAATTAATATTTATATTAACATATCATTTATTTTAGTAACTTTCAGATAAACGTAACCAAAATGTCTCGTTAATGTTACATTTGATTTAATTCTCTAATTAAATTGAGGACGAAAACTCGTAAATAAATAGATTTGTTTTCTCTTTGACACGAAATAAACAATATTTTAATCTCGTGATTAACCGAAGTAACGCGGTATTCTTCTTTCCGATCCATTTTGTCAGTTAAAGAAGAAGAAGAGGAGAATTTCACTTTGAAGTTTATGTTTACTAAATGAAAGTTGAATTTATCATGTTAAGAATTTCTTTAACGTTTTTTCACCTTAGTTTTAGTTAAGGAATCGGTATAATTGTACAAGATCTTTTTGTTTTTTAGTTGAACGAATTAAAAGAGCGAAAACAAAAACTATTTGGGAGCAATCCAAGAATAAGCACCCCAAAGTCCCCAATCCAAGAAACAGCACCCCAGTTAGACCCCAATCCAAGAAACAGCACCCCAGTTCGACCTCAATCCAAATTAAATGATTTTAACATCAACATTCCTCGAAAACTTTGTCCAGGTCATTGCTTGATCGCACTTAGCACAGAGCATCACTTTTTTAATAAGATTTTTTTTCCCTTACACCAATTTATTACAGGCAATGGATCTTCATCCAATAATAGTAACACTTCAGTTTGAGCAATTAACTCCATTTTAACTCCATTTTAGAGTAATCCAAGAATAAGCACCCTCGTTCGACCCCAATCCAAGAAAAAACACCTTAAATTGATTTGGGGTGCTTATTCTCGGATTACTCCACTGTATGATATAACTTCATTTGTTTTTGACAGTTTGTGAAATTATAATCGAGAATATTATCAATAAATATTAAATTCACCTTTCAAAATTGTTTGTTCAAATTGAACAATGCTTAAAAAACATTTCAAATAACATCGCAGATGTGAACAAACAGTTTTGAAATGTTTGTTTGGTGAATTTAAAAATATCTGATTTGTGAATTTTGAAGGATATACTGCACAGTATTCTTAATAAAATTTAAAATTATTGAAATGTCGAAAACAAATTAAACCTTTTAAAATTAAATCTCTTTCTCTCTCATATATACTGTATATATATATATATATTATATATATATATAACGATGACCAAAAGTTACTGAACAGAAGACTAATAGAACGAAGAACTTGAACTGTCCGCAGTAACTTTTGGCCACACACACACACACACACATATATATATATATAAATTTTATTTAAAGCGATTTAATTTAGACATACATGAGGTAATCCAGTCTTCATTACAATATCATCCCAAACTTTCATTCTCTTCGTGGAATGTCAAAAACAAAAAGTGTGGGAAAAAGTATTTAAAATAGCAGAAACTAATTTCCCATCACTCATTTCATTGGCTGACTACGACAAACCGTTTAAAATGTGCATTGGAATGGACAAAGAGAGAGAGAGAGAGAGAGAGAAAGACTGGAATGTTAGCTCTAACTTTAGATTGGAGGCCATTAATCTGTTCTGACATAAATGTAGCGCCATCGAAGTTCTGCGCAATTTTGGCTTAGTTTTGCATAAAAAAAAAAAATGGGTTATTTACTTTATAACAAAAAGATATAATCTATAATTTCTAATTTTTTTATTGTAACTTTTTGTCTAAAAATATTTTACGAGTACAGTAGACCCTCTTTATTTCACGGTTCGATATTTCGCTTTCTTTATTTCACGGTACCCTAAATTACTCCATATATATATATATATATATATATATATATTACCGTCTAAACCAGCGGTTCTCGAACTTTTTCTTCTTCTGTACCCCTTGAATTCTTTCACGGGATTTTCTGGATTTTCGAGAGAGATACAGGATTTTTGCTTTCTTTACGACCGTGTGACTTGTGGCCGTTTGTTAATTGTATATAAAATTAAAAGGGTTATATTTTGAGGACCCCTTCGCGTACCCCAGTTTGAGAACCACTGGTCTAAACAGTGGTGGGCACAGTTAACCAAAAAGTTAACTTCGATAACGATAACACTGCCCAACAAAAAACAAAGTTTTGCTGGTGATTTAATTCTAAGACCTGTTTCTGGATAATATTGATGTGCTGATTTCAAAAATCACCTTAGATTTTGTCCATCACATCAGGTTTTCGTGCAATGTGCAATGCAATATGCCTATTTTGGGTGATCCATGAAGGGCACTTATCAAAATTGATGATTTTTGAGACCTGTTAACAGCTGTTTTGCTGTTAAAATTTTATCTGTGGAATATGCAAATCTGTGCATTAAATCTAAAGGTCATGTACAACATATTAAAATCTTGGGTATCTGTGATTTCCCGAGGTGTGAGCGTGACGTCATGATCATGGATTCATTTTTTGCTTATTTAAACACTTTTAATCACTTTATGTGTCAATATTACCATTGTATATTAAAGTTCACTCCCTGCACAGTTGTTTACTTTTCCATGCTGATTCTGAGTATGTAAAAACTTATTTTTTGAAAAGAAAAAAAATTGGGCATAACCTTGCCAAAATGCGATATCTCCGTATTTGATTGCTCGAAAACCTGACGTGATAGGCAAAAACTAAGGTGATTTTTGAAATCAGCACACCAAAGTTACCTAAAAACAGGTGTTAGAATTAAATCAGCAAAATTGGTGTTGGGCACTGTAATCCGTTAACCCCAATTTTTAACTCCGATAACGATAATCCGATAATTTTACTACAAAGTTAACAGAAGTTAACGATAATCCGTTAACGATAACTATTTCTTTACTAACATTTAAAAAAATCAAAGAAAAAAGCTTTAAAACCCATAGAAAATGTTTATTTATGCAAAATCTAACAATAAATAGGTATTTAACTGTATTTTTATCAAGTTTTGCAACTTTTTTGCTTAATAACTTTTTTATATTTTTAATAAAAAATGTACTGATTACATGTTTTGAAGCCCTTGTAACCACTAACCATTAACTAAATTTTAATTTACCAGAGAATTATTATGGCGGGAACTGAAAGGTAAAATTAAATTTTAGGCACATTTATTAAAGACTATGACACAATGTGCTGGTTGCCCTTCAGAAAGACCAACTTCTCAAAGTTAGGCCCAACTGCCAGTCTTGACCTCTTGGGCCTCCCCAACCTCCCCTTGCGAGATCTGGAAGCAGACTGAAGTTATGGCGGTTTGAATTCATTCGCGGAGCCGTGATCTTCCGTGAATGACTCCTCGCAGTTAACGTGTTAACGGACTTTAACAGACTAAATATCGAGTTATCGGAAGTTAACTGGTCCGATAACGATAAATGGAAATTAACTTCCGTTAATAGTCCGTTAAAAAAAGTTAACTTCGTTAATTAACTGTTATCGGATTAACGCTTTAGTGCCCAACACTGGGTCTAAACACTATTTCCCGCTTTTTTCGTCCATTTTTCCCATTGTAATATACAATATTTCGCGGTAATTCTCGGTCAAATTTCACGAAATAACGAGGATGTACTGTATATGTATAATATTGAATAGAAATATTCACCTCAGAGTCATTACAAACGCTTCGGTTTCAGATGTTTTTAGAAAACACTAGTTTTTATATAACACATTAAACACTCCTCCACGCAATAACACACCAACTGAACGCTGGTCTTTCAACCACAAACATATATATAGAGTGGACCTGCTATTGAGACCGAAACTGTGGAAGTTCAGACCCTGCGTCCAGAGAGAAGCACAGTTCTTGAGAACAACAGGAGGAACACCATCAGTACCGTACGCCTTCCCAGAGTTGAGCCCAGATAGGGCAGAATGAACATCTTTAGAAGAGATTCTAATTTCAGACATAATTGAGTCAGAAGAAGGAGGAGATGGAGGAACAGCACCGGAATCGTCCAGAGTTGAGTTGGAGGCGAAAGTCTGAGCGAAGATTTCAGCTTTATCAGGAGAAGAGACGGCAACTGAACCGTCGGAACTGAGCCGCCGAAAAGAGGATAGTCCAGGCAATCTAGAGCAAAAATAGCTTCAACCTGGGCAAAATTGCTTCAGAAGCTTTCTAAACTGTTTCCATCTCAGGAACCATTGGAGAATAACATATCCAAAATCCGACAAAATTGGACCCCGGGAACACCCCCAAAAATGAAATTCAAAATGGCGGACTGGCAGTTTCCTACGAAATACAATAAATTTTAATTTCGCTTTGTAGAGAGTTATGACGTTTTTCTTGATCAGTAAAATGTTTTAAAACACATTTTCGTTTCTAAATTAACCTATATGACACTAAAAATTGTATTAGGCGGCTAGTATTAAACTATGACGTCACGTAATGTAAATAAAATATACTGTATGGAGTGTATGTGAGAATGGACATTGCTACATCTTTATAAACTTATATTATATACTTATATATATATATTATATATTATATACAACTTCCAGTACCCACTGCCACCATAAGTCGACTTAGTCTTCTCTGGCAGATATCTTCAGCAGAAAGATCAGGTCCAAGTTGGTCCGGAACAATGCAGGCAATTCACGGTGGATCAAGTGTCTCACATCCAGGTGTGGCGTCGATCACGTTCCTTCCCATCATAGATATGTCGCCAACTGACATGACCTGCATATTTTCGACATTACTATATTTGAGCAAGATAGCACGCGATCAAAAAGTCCCATGCATTATTACCTTTGATCAGCCTTTGTTCTGGAAAGCTTCCCAAATCATCAATGAACAGAGAGACCTGCAGGACATTGTTTTAATGCTGGGATCATTTCACACTCTGATGAATCTTTTGGGAGCAGTCGTACTCTTATGAATGGTTCAGGATTGTCTGAAGTACTTCAAGAAATATACGGACCAAATGCCGTGCAACACATGATGTCTGGAAAAGCTGTTTCAAGAGCGATACGTGGTCATATGATAGTAGATGCAGCTCTTAGTACCTTACTAGTCGCAGACGTTTTCCCTCGTAATGAAGATGGAACTCCTCATGACCTCCATAAGGAAGCTTGTGACCTGCTCGACGATGTTATGACCGCCAAACAATCAGTTGAGGATGTGGAATCTTCGAATGCATTGTCTCAGATTGCTACCACTTTGGATGCGAAGAAAACTGACCTACAATCTACTTCGCAAACAAGTCAACTCTGGTTGGAATATCAGCGAATGATCAACATTCAGAGCTGGGCAATAAATATATTGAATGTATTTAAATACTAAATACTAAATACATGGGAGAAATGTATTTAAATACTAAATACTAAATACAATTTACGAATGTATTTAGATACTAAATACAAAATACATCAATTGTATTTAAATACATTTGTAAATACATTTTAAATACATACAAATTTGCTTGTTGAAGCCATGACACGCACACGATAAAGAAATCAACCGCTTTCGACTAAGAGTGGCACACAACTGATTGAACTGACACGTTGAAACATGAACCATGCTGTACTACACTGTCGACGCGTCGTACTGTGCTAGTACAGAACGTGTATTAAACCAGTAAAAGTATTTGCATTTTTTATATTTTGAGTTATTTAAATACATTGTATTTAAATACTCATTAAAGTATTAAATACTATATTTAAATACATGAAAAACAATGTATTTTAAATACAGTTCTAAATACACAAATGTATTTAAATACGTATTTAAATACAATGTATTTAAATACGTATTTAAATACAAATGTATTTAAATACTGCCCAGCTCTGTCAACATTGCACGTTCCTTGATAACAGCAGACAGAACCGGCTCGTGGGATTTGCACTTGCAAGCTATGCTGGAGACCATCCCCATAATTGCAGCAGCCGGACATCACAATTACCTGAAATCGATACCTGTACCTGCAGAAAATGTTAAGTTTGCCTTCTGAAAATCCAGCCGTTTAACAAAATGTTCCAGGAAGGTAAGTTTGTGGTAAGAAGAAGCGACAGATTATGGGCCGGACTCGGCACAGACCTGGTGATAGAACAAGTACTAATGCGTTCCCTGAAAAGCAGAGGCGGACTGACACGCGGAAGTGGATTTACAGACATCCAAAGGACAACGTGGCTCTTTTCTATGCCTCTGTGTTCCACTTATAACTTAGCAATGCAGGAATACACCAGAGTTTTGTTGGAAAGTAGTGAACAGCACAAGGAAATGAGGGGAAGTAGACAAATCAGGGACAGTAATGACATGAAGAAAGTACTTGAACGTCTGGAATCCTTATCCCCATTCCATTCTACCTCGGGTCTCTGCAACATTGTAACAGGGCTAACTGCTGATCCTGGAGTTAACGTTCATCAATTGCATTCAATCGGTACGAACATTGTCGTAAAAATGATTGGGAAACAAGCCTTTACATATTCTGCCAAAAGATCTGACAAAGTGAAAACACTAGGATCTGCTTCTGCCGTTGTGATCACTGATGCTTCAGATATAGAAGTAGATCCTGCACTACTGTTTCAGAGAATGATGACTGTTGCCACTGGCGGAGACATGAATCTTGAAGATGTCATGTGTTACGAACTGTGTGCATATCCTCCTGCATTGTTCGAATCACGAAGTATCTTGAGGAAACCCGATAAGTCTCAGCTAGCTCATGCAATAATCAAATACACTGACACTTTACGCATGGAAGAAGTTCAAGAAATTCAGTGCACAGACCAGTACGTATTGGATGGTGGATCTCTACTACATCGTGTTTCCTGGCGTCAAGATGAAACATATGACAGCATCGCCAACTCATATGCCGATTTCACTCTGAAAACATATGGAAAAGCAATCATTGTTTTTGATGGCTACAGCAGCTCTCCTACGATCAAGGACATGACCCACAGAAGACGCAGCACCAAGACAAGCAGAAATGTGAATCTCAGTCCAAGCATGAAGTTTGTTGGCCAGAAGGAACACTTCTTGGCTAATGAAAACAACAAGCAAGCATTTATTTCCCTCGTAGGTGAGATGTTGAAGAAGCACGGGAGTACTGTTCACAACGCAGATGGGGATGCTGATGTGGACATCGTTCGTGCAGCAGTTTCCTCATCAGAAAATGCAACTACAACAGTAATAGGGAAGAAACCGACTTGCTGATTCTCCTTCTGTACCATGCCAAGGACAGTGGTTTCAAGTTGTACTATCGCAGCGATATAAGACGGGGACCATCTCCTAATCCTGTGTATGATATTCTCAGCATTCAATCATTGTTAGGCAATGACATCTGCAAGTATCTCCTGTTTGTGCATGCTTTCACGGGCTGTGATAGCACATCCAGAATTTTTTCGATCGGTAAAGCCAAAGCATTCGACACACTGATGAAGGTGGCTGAACTCCGTTCAGTTGCAAATACATTGTGTTTTGATTGTTGCCAACACTCTGACATTGAAGCCGCTGGAAGAAAGGCAATGCTTCTGTTGTATGGCTGCAAAACACTTGAATCCACTAACGCACTACGTCATCGAATGTTAGTTGAAAAGGTAGCTACAGCTAAATCTTTTGTTACACCCGAACGTTTGCCACATACCGATGCGTCCACAAAGTACCACAGCTTTCGCACATACTTTCAATACTAATCTGGAAGTCTACAGAAGAGAAGATCGATGCAGAACAGTGGGGTTGGTATGTAAACAATAATTCCTACTACCCTACAGTAGCCCTGTTCAAAAATCAACGTTTTCTTATTTTCATAGGTTTCTGTACTTTTTCCCATGCTTTTTGACCTGAAAAGGCCGAAAATCACAACCATTTTGACCTAGGTTGTTGGGAAGCATTGCCGCATGGAGCTTTAATTTTTCTGCCTTGAAATCGGCCAAAAGCACCAGTTCCGGGGTCCCTTCAATCATGTTTTGCACTATAACTTTTTATCTAAACAAGATAGAGCAACAAAATAGGCACCAAATTAAAGTGTTTTTAATCCTCTTTCTAACTTATACAATTATGATAGTCTTGGAACAGGAAATGGCACATTGGTACATACAAAGATTTCAAAAGTATCACAAAATTCGTTTTCTCACACTCAAGGCAGACAAGGCGCCTTATTCATGACACAAATTTGAGATTAACATTTTGTCACAAGTCTAATCGATCAAGAAGTGAAAGCATTATGATGATTAATTTCATAATGACATTTACACAGTCAGTTGTTGAGAGTTTGTTTCTTGAAGCTATCAAAGCGGCGTCTGTTGAACTCCACAGCTTGAAGGAGATAGTCCCTTTGCTTGGCATCTGTTGTTATGACATTTGCAAAGTCGCTCATCATCTTGACACCACGTTCAGCAATGTCAATCACCGCTTTCAGATTCTTAACATAGTCCAACGCTTTTCTGTAGTCCTCATTCTGTGGCCAAGACGTGACAGGTTCCAGAAGCCACTCGGATCCAATGTTCAGTGTGTCCAGCAGGAATGTGATTCTGGACCAATGAGATCAACCAGGGTGGTCTTAGCTGTGACTCTCTGGAATAGAGGCTTTCCTGTTCTGAAGCTGTCTGGCTTCTCAGTGGCATGTAACTGGGCAGCAATGTCGTGCTTCAATGTGTCATTCAATCTACTGCTGAACAGGGCAAATGGCACGACTTCCTGCGTCAGGTACCATTTGTGGTTTTCCATCTTATTAAGTACTGCATCAGCAAGCTCTGGGTCAGTTTTCTTGTACTTCAACATGTCCTGGATTAGACTTAGATCATTACGGGAGCATCTGCAGCAGACATTGACATCATCCATACAGGAGTGTAGAACAGCAAGGAAGGTGTTGAGTCTTTCCAGCTTTGATACAGTGTCTTCGTCGTACTCAAGTTGATCTGCAAACATCAGCATTTTCATGGAGTACAGGTTTCTGGCCATCCATCTGGCCTGATGAATGGCGCCTGGTCGACTCCAGTGAATACCTCGAGGAGGCGTTCCTCCAAGAACAATGACTGTCAGTTCAGCCATTTCCCTGTAGTCGGCTCTTGGAAGCCTTTCTGCTGTTAGAATGTCTTGGAGTATTTCTTCACTGTTCTTCTTCTTTTCCTTCAGCCATTTGCTGTTGATAGCCAGCATCTTTGGGTTTTCCTTGGACAAGTCCGTCCAAACATCTTCAGATGCTCAAACCAGGGATTATCTGGCCCCTTCACCTTCCAAAACAGCTTCTCCCAAACTGCTCCTACTAGGATTTCCAGGATGTGATGTCGACAGGCCAGATAAAACACCTTTTTGTCCAGCATTTTCTCTAGCAGTTTGGCAGCTCCTCTGTGAACTCCACTGTTACTGGATGTAGTGTCAAAAACAAGGGCAGTAACATTATCCGTAAGTTCCCATGTCTCCAGTAAATCCATTGAAGCCTCAGCCTGAGCTGTGCCAGAAGAATTGTCGATGACAGGTACTCCCAATAACTTTCCTTCAGTGTATGAAGATGGACCAGACACTAGCACAGCTAAAGTCTCTGAGGTACTTCCAGGTTCACTGCCCAAGACATCTTTCAGCAACTTTCATCCCAGTGTAAGGCAGCGTACTGTGGGGGGTTTTCACAAAACTTGGACATGTGACTCTGGCTGATATTATACCTGGACAGCATTCTGTTGCGACGTGTTGTTGAGGTTGAGATGACGAAGTTATCCAGATCAGCCCCTCCAGCTTTCAAGGTGGCAGAAACCATGGCAGTAACTTGATTGTCTGATAAACCAAGACGATCAGCTGTATTGCAGATGACATCACATTCCATGACCTTCCTTGGAAACGTCAAAGTCACACTAGTCACAGTGTCTTGATGGTGAGAACATCCAGGACGAGGCTGATGGTAATCCATGTCCTCTGTGTTAGCGTCGTTGTCAGTTGAGTCACCCCAGGTAATGTCATCCACATGAACAACTGCCTCTTGTTCTGCTGCAGCTGTAAAATAGTACAACATGTTAAGACAGTAATTGTTAAGTACATGCTAAATATCGCAATGGAGTAAAACTTAAAACTTTTTGTACGTTCAAAGTAATTAGTTTTACCTTGTTCTTGTCTATGCTGCAGTCTTTCATTCCTCGCTGCTTGCTGCAGGGATCTTGTCTCAAAAATCTTTCATGACCAGACATATGACCTTTCCTCTCAGTCTTTTGGTCTTCGTAGAACCTGATTTCCTCATCTTTCTTCTCTCTGGATAACAGTCTGTTGTTCTGGATTTCCTGGATTGCATCTGGAGCTCCTATATCGAACAGGCTGTCTAATTCCAGCACAAATGCTCCTCTTTTTCCTCCAGGGTTACTTGCTCTTCCTTTGCTTTTCACCAGAGCACGATGTTTCTCATGTAGTTTCATGAAGAGCTTCATTGCGTTGTACTTGGTCATTGTCTTGATCCTAGCCATCTGCCAGAATGGGATGATAGATTCAACTGTTTCATATGCAAGGTCTTGAACCATGGGCCTCCTGCATTTTCCGGTAAATTCTGAAGATTAAGGAAATACTGGAACGCCTGTCTGTTGGTGGGAAGCTGGGAACCACTGATAAAAGCTGAAGGGTATCCAACCAGGAAGTTTGTGAGAGATCTGGTAGATGGCCCAGTTGACACCTGCCTGTGGACAGTACGTGGAGGTTCTGAGATATCAACTGTGCGCCCACGGAGCTCCCTCAGCTCCTTGCTTAATGCCATTGTGAAGTTGTAACTTGTAGATGGTTTTCTAGATTCTGATTGAGTTTCTGTTGTTTCCTGAAAAATGATAGATAATTATTATTATTATTATTATTATTATTAATTATTATTTATTATTATTATTATTATTATTATTATTTATTATTTTATGCTCTTTCATTTGATACCTAATTTGTTGCTCTATCTTGTTTAGATCAAAAGTTAAAGTGCAAAACGTAATTCAAGGGACCCCGGAATTGGCGCTTTGGCCGATTTCAAGGCAGAAAATTTAAAGCTCCATGCGGCAATGCTTCCCAACATCCTAGGTCAAAAGTTGTGATTTTCGGCTTTTTCAGGTCAAAAGCATGGGAAAATGTACAGAAACCTATGAAAATAAGAAAAAGTTGATTTTTGAACAGGCCTAACCCTACAGCCTGCGACAAGCCACCAGCTCCAAATTATCTACTCAACATGATCCGCTGCTCCTGCAAGACGAAATGTGCTACTTCAGGACAAGATGTGATGCAAGCGTAATGGAATGCCCTGTTCAGCCGCTTTGGCGAGTGCCAAATCAGTGGTTGCGATAACAACCCAAGTACCGGTAATCTATCCGATGATAGTGATGAAAAGGATTAATTTCTGTATGTTTGTGACCAGGTATCACTTCTTCTGTAATGAACATAACTTGAAACTGGGAAAAAAATAATTGTTGTATTATTGATTATAAAAATCTGTAAAAAGCTATATAACATTATATTTGCGTAATAACTGGTTGTTTGTATATTGTTGAATTATTTAAAACATTACAACTGAAAGAAAAAGCATCAAATGTATCTCTATAAATAAAAGCGTAAATTATATATATTTTTTTTTCGTAGGAAACATCCAGTCCGCCATTTTGAATTTCATTTTTGGGAGTGTTCCCGGGGTCCAATTTTGTCGGATTTTGGATATGTTATTCGGCAATGGTTCCTGAGCTGGAAACAGTTTAGAAAGCTTCTGAAGCAATTTTGCCCAGGTCTAACTACAAATTGCCTGGACTAGGAGGAAAGAAGTAAAGTTGTTGGAGAGGTTTTTGGCTAGCTGCCAGAAAGAGCTGAGAAGAATTAGAATTAGAGACGTTTTCACATTTTTGTCTGATGAAAGAATATTTGGCTAGTGAAGTATAAGCTGATTGAGAGTCAGGAGTTGGATGGCAACGGTACAACTCCTCTTGGGAGGATCCAAAGGCCGAATTGGAGCGATAGGACAGGAAACATATAAGATTGTGGTCAGAGGAGCCCAACGAAAAAAAAGAAGTTTGACAAAGTAAGAGGAATGAGTGATGAAAAATAAATCCAGAATGTTGGGCCTATCTCCAAAGCGATCGGGGATACGAGTAGGATGCTGTACAATCTACTCTAGATCATTCAGGATAGAGAAGTTGTAAGCTAGTTCACAAGGGATGTCAGTGAAATGTGATGAAATCCAAAGGTGATGATGAACTTTGAGATTTCCTAAAATGAAGATTTCAGCGAAAGAAGAATGGGATAGAACATATTCCACTTTGAAAGTGAAGTATTGAAAGAGTTTTGGATAACAGAATTAGGAGGAAGGCAGACAGCACAGATGTATTTAGTTTGAGATTGGCAAGTAAGCTGTAGCCAGTAGAATTCGGAGGATTCAAATTCGGGAATACGAGAGCAAGTTAGGTCATTGCGTACATATACAAAACATCCACATTTCATCACACTTTGAGCTCTGTCTCGTTGTAGCAACAAGGTCACGACAAGGTCACGACAAAGTCACGCTAAAAAATATCGAAAACGATGGTAGATATGTTGTATCTGGACATATAATATATACTGGACGTGCTCCTTAACTTCCTAGATGCAAAAGTGGAAAATTTTCACTCATATGTTTTAGAGTATCTATTATTTTCGCGATACACGCAGTGATATTGTTCTTAAGAGTATTGAGGTCCTTTGTTTGCGTGATTTCCCCTTAAGATATTGTTTGCGTATTTCCCCTTAAGATATTCCAAAAAGAAGGAAAGAAGGCGTTGATAAATCTGGAGACTAAAGAGGCCACAAACGCCACAGAATTTTTAAATTGTGGCCGTCACTGTGTGGGCCGTAGCATTGTATTTTTGGAACGAAGCGTACCTCTCATCAGCCTCCAGGTGAGGTTCAAACTGCTGGATTTGGTTTTGGCACCCTTCAACGTTTATTGTCTCACTATAAAAAAAAGGTCAGATGACCTTTTGTCCTGAATTCGCACACTACATACCAACCTTTTTCTTATTCCACAAGTTTTATCGCGACCTTGTTATGATCATTTGCTAAAATGAGAGAGATATCAAAGTGCGGTGAAATGTACTGTACTGTATACCACTCCAACGATAAAGCTTTAGCCTTTAAATGATAAGGTCGAGCCAGTTATATATATATATATATATAAACAAATTATAATCACAAGGAAATAAAACACATTAATTCGTCCTATATCTCAATTAGGACAAATAACCTTTGCTCTGGTAGCAGAAACTGAAAGTAAAGATACAATGTCCAAAACAGTGAAATCCTTGTGGAAAACGAATTTTTTCTCTTAAATATATTAAGCAAAAAAGATACGCTTTTTTCTTATATATATATATATATATATATATATATATATATATATATATATATATATACAGGGCTATTCAAACTGATTCATCCGATTTCAACTGAGAATACTTCCGTACCTATCAACCGTGCATCAACTGGGCATACACCACATGAAGAGGAAATCTCCGAGTTTTACAAGATCACCGCGAGAGGCTCCAAAGTCACGCCGTGGCCTAGCCTAGCAACAAACAGTCAGTGTGAAAATGGCGTCCGCACAGCAGAAGGCGTTTTGTGTGTTGCAGTTTTCGAGCTGTAAATCGGTAGTCACAGTGCAGCGTGAGTTTCGTCGACGTTACAGAACAGATCCACCGGGTGCTCAGAGCATCCGTCGGTGGTATCGTTGCCCACATCTTTGGATGAGCTCCGAACTCGCATTGTTACTGCCGTAGAGTCAGTGACAACGGACATGCTGGAGCGAGTATGGGAGGAATTCGACTATCGTGTCGACGTTGCTCGTGTAACTAGGGGAAGTCACATAGAGCATTTATGAGGTGAGAGACAAAATATGGACAGTTTTTCTTTTGGTTGATGTATCACAAATCACTCTGTATTTGTAACATTAAAAAATATTCTCATTTGAAATCAGGTGAATCAGTTTGAATAGCCCTGTATATATATATATATATATATATATTAGTGATGTAGGTCACATCCGCATCCGCGGAACAGCCGCACATTTTCTCGCATCCGCACCCGCATCCGCACTTTGGACTGCGGATGTCGTGCGGATGTGGACCGTTGAGATAAAATGTCATTAATAAGCGGAAATTATCAAATTCTACTATATTAATAGAACTAGTTCATTGTGCGCAAAAGTGATGCAAGCGACAAGACGAGAGGCTGTTCTTGTATGAAGTTACTCTCTTGCAACCTACTTAGATCCACGTTACAAAGCTAAGTTATTTTCACCTAGTACATTAGAACGAGTTAAATCATCACTTGGCAAAGCAGTTGAAGAGCTTCAATCTCTTGAATCTGTCGCTTCGCCACCCACCAAAAGAATAAAAGTTTCAGTGACAGAACCAACACCTTCAACAAGCAAATCTATCACAGAATCTGTCTCTCAGTTTCTTGAGTCAAGCAGCAATGACAAGACCTACGCGATGTCAAAAGATGTAGTAAAATGATCGAGAGCTATCACCAAGAAAAACGCCTGGCTGCATGTGACAATCCTATTAGTTGGTGGAAAAATACGCAGAATATCTATCCATACTTGAGTAAACTTGCAAGGAAACATTTAGCCTGTCCTCCAACAAACGTACCAAGCGAGAGATTATTTAGCAGTGCTGGATTAATATGATGAAAAGAGAAACAGACTGGCAGCAGAAAAGGCAGAAAAATTAATGTTCCTTAAGCATAACCTTCCTATAATTAAGTTTGAACATTAAACGATGAACATCTTAGTTTACTTTATTTTAATTACTCATTTATAAATATGCCTAATAAAACTGTAAACTTAATATAAATAGTTATCAAGCTAATTAAAGATCTCTTTCTATAAGGGTGGAGGTTGGGGAAAGAGGTCGGTGGGGTGCATTTGAGTTGGGTTCACGTCCCGCATCCTGGTAACACAATTATGGTTTCTAATTGTGGCTGAAACTCAACAAAATATAACGAATTTATTTGCAGACGAATTCACTAATTGATTTCTATATTAGTTAGATGCTTGATATTATTTTATATGTTCAGAGAAAAGTACAGCAATTATTGTACAATTAATCAATTATACTACATTATAGCTACAGCTCTCTCTATATAATAACTTATTATATACGTTAAACACAACATATCTCGAATATATCCTAAAAAATAACGAAAATGTAGACATCCGCATCCGCATCCGCGGATGTTGAAATCAAACATCCTCATCCGCATCCGCGGATGTGAAAAAAATGACATCCGCTACATCACTAATATATATATATATATATATATATATATATATATATATATATATATATATATATATATAATTAATTTATATCGGGCCTTTAAAAAATGAGAACAGTGATTTATCTGATGATCTAACAGAAGTAGCTGAAATATTAAAAGCTCAGTATGAATCATCTTTCAGTATCCCAAAAACTGACAAACTGATATGCGATAGAAACGCGTTCTTTGAAGAAGAACCACAAGGGGAAAGTATAACGGATTTCGACTTTACGACGGAGGATATTGCACAAGTCATAGGGAAACTAAAAACACACTCAGCGGCAGGACCGGATAAATGGAATGCCACACTGATCAAAAACTGCAAGAATGCAATCGCTGAGCCCCTATACTGGATATGGAGACGATCATTAAACACGGGAGAAATACCGGGCATCCTGAAGAGCGCGAACATCGTCCCAATATATAAAGGAGGAGATCGATCCGAGGCCAAAAACTATAGGCCAGTGTCGCTTACATCTCATCTCACCAAAATATTTGAAAGAATTGTTAGACAGAAAATCTATGACTTTTTGGAAACTCAGAAAAAATTCAATGATAACCAACACGGGTTTCGGTCAGGCAGATCATGCCTGTCACAACTAATGGAACACTACAACAACATTATTGATTCACTTGAAAGTAATGAAAACTATGATGTACTATACACAGACTTTGCTAAAGCGTTCGACAAGTGTGACCATGGAATCATAATACATAAACTGAAATATATGGGAATAACAGGAAAAGTAGTGAAATGGATATATAATTTTTAGTGAGCGGAGGCAAGTCGTTACAGTACAAGGAGTATCTTCATCAGAATCAGAGGTCCTCAGCTCAGTACCACAAGGAACGGTATTAGCTCCACTACTCTTCATAATCATGCTAACTGACATAGATGAGGACGTTACCAGAGACAGCACAGTAACATCCTTTGCAGATGACACAAAGATCAGTAGAAAAATACGAAAACCAGAAGACATAGGATCTCTACAAACCGACATAAACAAAATTTACAAGTGGACGGAAGACAACAATATGAAGTTTAACACCGAGAAATTTCAGCTATTACGGTACGGAAAAAGAGAAGACCTAAAGTCCATGGAATATTATACCCCAAATGGACAGGAAGTCCAGAGAAATTCCAGAGCAAAAGATTTAGGGGTTGTAATGACAGATGATGCGAAATTTGAAACACAAAATAAGATAGCAGTAAACAGAGCAAAGAGAATAACGGGTCTGATATTGAGAACTTTTAAACGAAGGGATAGGAATGTAATGATCCCCCTACTGAAAACCCTGATAATACCTAAACTGGAATACTGCTCGGTCCTAACATCCCATATAAAAAAGAAGACATTAGACAGCTGGAGGGGATTCAAAGAAGTTTCACAGCCAAGATCAATGGGTGCAAAGAACTAAATTACTGGGAAAGGTTACGAGAACTAAACCTATATTCACTGGAAAGGAGAAGAGAGAGATACACCATTATTTACACTTGGAAAATAATGGAGAAACTAGTCCCTAATCTTACTCTGAATCCCATAACTCCCCAAACAACGGTGGAAGGTAGAAACGGTAGAAACGGTAGACTGTGTCGTATTCCCAAATTGAAGGCGAGACAGGGAACATCCTTAACCCTGAAAGAAAATAGTTTTATAGTGAGAGGACCAAAACTATTTAATCAGCTGCCCAAAGACCTAAGAAACACGAAGGGAGTTGCAGTGGAAATCTTCAAAAGAAGACTTGACGCCTGGCTCAGAACAATCCCCGATGAGCCGGGCGTACCTGGCTATGTGAGGTGGAGAGCGCAAGAATCCAACTCACTACTTCACCAGGCCAACTCGAGAGGAGGAGCGACACGCTTGACCTTCGCGAAATGAGAAATCATCACGTGGAACCTTTGTAAGGTTGTAAGGTTATATATATATATATAATATATATATATATATATATATTATATATATATATATATATATATAAGAATAAATGCGGATTGCGAAATTCTCGCCCAGTTTTGCCAATTGTGAAGGAAAACAATTTTTAAAACAGATTCCAGAGATCCTTTTGTATAAAGTTTTCACTCGTGATAGTAAATATTTAGACTGGGAGCGAGATTCGAAATGGATGTGAAAAGTGTTAAAAGATCGAGCGAAGCGAGGATTGATCGCGGAATTTTTGGAGGCTCGCGTGAAGCGAGTCGGTCGTTTTGGTTATTAATTTCTTTGGGATTAATACTGTTTTGTTTTATTATTATTATACGTTCACCAGGGACGTACTGTTCAGTAAATACTGTATATATATATATATATATTAGTGGTGGACCGGATATCCGCATCCGCACCATTTTTAATATCCGCATCCGCACTTCTGACTGCGGATGTTATGCGGATATTCCCTCTAATAAATTATGCAATTTACAATTAAATTAGCTTATAAGGCCCAGTCATGCACATTTCATGTGAAGTATTAATAATGAACAAACAAATATATAAACCTCAAAATATAAATAGCTGGTAACGCAGAAAATTGAATGAAACTTGTTTCATTGAATTTTCTGCGGCTGAAACTTTTGAGAAAGTTATTATTTTTATCATAATGAAAACATTAATATTAATTTTAATTCTTATGCATTGCCTGCCATAATAGTAATATCACGAAATTTGAAAAATTATGTCATATATTCATAATTCTATATTATATTGATAGATTAACTAAATATCCGCATCCGCGGATATTGAAATTAAAGATCCGCATCCGCAGATGTTGAAAAAATGACATCCGGTCCACCACTAATATATATATATATATATTGATGAAGTAATGGAAATATACTAGATGTACTTTAAGTTCCAAGAGTACAATTAGGTAAAAGTACCAAATTTAGAATGTACTTCTAATATTTCATGGTACCTCAGCCCAGTCTCCATGCCTCTGCGGCACAAGGAAGCAAAGGATATATGAGGCCCTCCTAAGAAGAAGTGGCTAAGCGACAAAATTAAAAAAACGCCAGAAAACGCAGTTAAACGTTATACCAATTTGAAAGTGACATAACTTTTTTGGAGCTATTGAAGAATAGGGACCCCAGCCTTCAAGACCTAACCTAACCAATCGTCAAGGGCGTACAGTTAACCTAACGATTGGTTAGGTTAAGTCGTGATATTTTCGTTAGTTAGCCTTATAAGCCTAACTAAAGAAGGCTGGGGTCCCTATTCTTCAATAGCTCCACTTTTTTAGATATTTCTACAAAATATCTTCAAAAGTTCAAAAGTTCAAAAGTTATGTCACTTTCAAATTGATACAATGTTTAACTGCATTTTCTAGCGGTTTTTTTTTTTTTAACTTTTCTCTCTTAGCCACGTCTTCCTCTGAGGGCCTCATATGTAATCCCACCCTCAAGGGTTCCCGTATATAGCCATCTTTTAAGACTCCGTCGAAGAATGTGGGAGATTAATTCTAAAAGCCTATATTATTATCCCTATATATGGGAGGATAATAATATTGCTAACAATATTCTGAGAATACGTTTTACTTTTCATTTTTATTAACGAGTTCAGAAACTAAAAGTACACACTTTTAGTCTCGTTCGTCTGAGAAATTACAAACTAAAGAATATCAGCTTGCGAAAAAAGTAAATTGAACGAGGTATTTTTCCTCTCATTACTTTTTCAAAGACTTTTATAATGTCTCCTTGCTCTTTTTCTTTATTAAAAAAAGGTATATCTTTTACATTAACGATATCCAAATGCATAACATAAAGAAGAGTGCTTTAGTTTTATACTGCGTGAATGTGTATATTTATATATATATATATATATATATTTAACAAATCATCTACGTGTCTAATCATGCTAAAACATTTCCAAGTCTGTTGAGAGAAATGTTACAGCTTGATCTTATCTATTGTATTAAAAATACAAACATTAAAAGTAGCTAGCAAATGCCATTTAACGAGTAATAACTTTGGTTTTAATATCCTTTTATAATCTTTTGCTGAAATGGACTCGAGTTATCCTTATCTCATAAAAGGAAAGATATTATCCTTATTAATGGACACAGAATAAGATATGAATCATAAAATTCCTTGGATTTAGTCCTCATAGCCAGCGTAGGTACAATACTTCTGAGGAATATTAGACCGAAATACCCCTTGTTTATTAGGTTACTGTTATTATTACTCTTATATAAATTACTGTCTAAAACCCTCTTAAAGTATTTAATATAACGTAAATAACGACTTGTTTACATATTAACGATTTCATAGCGATATTAACACCATTTTCATGATTATCTCACCGAGAAAAATGTGGCAAAAGGAGAAAAATATAGCAAATGAAGGGTATTTAAACAGGACGGTAACATAAAAAACATCAGTGTTGATGAAACAATGTTTTGCCTAAAATTTGGAGTTAACGTTAATGCGGATGGACATGACTGGCATTATTTTAGTCATAATAATTCTGTTTCATTTTACAATAATTACATAGACAGTAATGTCTTTAGAATTACATAGATAAATATGTGTAAACACGCAGATGAAAAAGAGAAGCGGGTTTGGACATAGATATAAACGGAGAGAGAAAAAGTTTTAGAAAAGCTGAGTGTGATAGATGGATGAAGAGAGAGAGAGAGAGAGAGAGAGAGAGAGAGAGAGAGTATCCATGGTGTGAAGGGTGGCTAAGCAACAAGCTTAATTAATGTTTTGCTTGCAACAAGTCACTTTTTAATATATATATATATATATATATACACACACCAGAACACCTTCTAAGCCTTGCACAGCAAAAGACCTCCGAAGTATAACCTAGGGAGTTGACTGGGAGGGGCGGGTGTGTTACGGAAACCTTCCCAACTGTGTATACTTGTATCCCTTGATGTGTATACTAAAGTTGGTGCTGATTACCGTAGTCATTTAGGCATGTCTAAAAGAATAGATCATCATCATATATATATATATATATATATATATACACATTTTAACTGCAAACAACACACAGTATAATTAATGTAAAGAACGACGCTTGTGTAGAAGAGCGTTCCGCACAAGATGAGGAGGGAGAACGAACAAATGAAAAATGAGGTACCACCCGGGAATCGAACTCGGGATCATCCGATTGCCGGTCAGATATATATATATATATATATATATATATATATATATATATATATATAAAGTTTGCTGAAGCATAAAGGACGACTTATTTGATTTCGATTTTTTTAATTGAAATCCGAACGCGGGTGAAATTGAAAAAATAATCATTATATAGGGTGAACCAAATGTAGGTGGACAGTAAATGATAACGTTTATTTTGAGAATACATATTTAATTTTTTTGTATACTATAATACAAAATAAAATTTAAATAAATTTAGTTATAATATTTAATATAATAAAACACAAACACCATAGTTATAATGAACACCATAGTTATAATATAATATAACACAAACCGTATTCAACCTACTGTCCACCTACTTTTGGTTCACCGTGTATATGGTAAAAAAAAAAACCCACTTTTTCTAAACTTTTTGTAAAACCCGAATCCCCAAAAGCGAAAGTGATTAAAAATGTGAAAATCTAAAATATATAACGTGTTTGACCTACTGGGCAAAAAATGAGCACGGACAAAAATTTATACAAATGTTTGACCTACTGGGCAAAAAATGGGCACGGACAAAAATTTACATAAATGTTCGACCAACTTGGGCAGTTATATATATATATATATATATATATATATATATATATATAGTCTTTAATTAAAAAAAAGGTTGTTTTTTTTTTTTTGTTCGAACTCGAATCGCCTAGACAAAAATAAACAAGAAAACCAAAGCCGGTGCCTGACCCTTCTTCCATTTGTCCATTTTAATTTTGTGGGGTTCGCCAACGATGGGTTATTTATTTTGTTATTTTATGGTTGTTATTTTTATTCTTCAGACTGAAAAATACCTCAAAAAACCACTCAAAATCTTTGTTGCATTTACCTTTTGAGTAATATTTTTACATTCGTTATTATTATTAACTTTTTTGGGTGGGGTGGGGGTGGGGGGGAGGTTGAGGTGCAGGAAAAAGTTATAAAAAGTTTGTTTTTTATTATATTTTTTTTTAACATTTTCTTTTCTTCGATTTTCGCTTTATTCGCATTTACGATTTGGGATTTCGTGTTTACAATTTGGTTAAAACCAAAAAAAAAAAAGGAAAATTGTGCAATATTGCATAGGATTTGGTCATCATATTAACTTTTATTCACATCACCTTTAAAATTTTGCTGATTGTACGTCGCTAGAGATGTTTGGCATGTGTGTGTGTGTGTGTGTGTGTGTTTGGCATGTGTGCGTGTGTGCGTGTGTATTGGTTGGATTTCCTTTCCTGCGTGTACGAATTATATACGAAACGAGAAACTGTAAATCAGGAGTTCCCAAACAGTGATAATATACGCGATCTATTTACTTCTTAGTGGCACATAATTATATTAAAATATAAAATATAATATAGAATATACGAGTATAATATATACAGTATATAATATATTTCTCTTATAAGAGCGAAAATTAATTTACAGTTCGTAGCTTGGAGAAATAAAATTAAGGGTAATTTAGAAGGGAGAAGTGTGTCATAGGAAAAAAAAAAAATTGTTTTGCAGATGATACTCAAGAAAATAAGTTTGGGAACTCCTGCTGCAGGTAATAAGAGGAAAAGGTTTTATTCAAATCTCGAGTAATGAACTACTAGGTATATATTTATTGATTGGACCTTGTATATATATATATATATTTGTGTTAATTAATGGTATTTCATTATCGTAACATAATTAATTTACAATTCCTTCACATGAAAACATTAACATTCAAATACACCCTAAAACCAATTCTGAAAATCATTGCTAAGGGCCAATAGACCCAACTTGGTAGCCTAATCACACAGCTCTAACTCGTTAAATTCAATAATCTTTATGTTAATGTTATATCACATAAAACATCTTACATATTTGTGAGACAAAAATCTTTAATTAATATCAGGCCTAACTTATTTGTGAGAAAATAGCTTCGAAGGGTGCCTAACTTAACGTAAGGCTCAGTCAGGTTTGACGGCCGGCGGAAAAAACAAGAAAAATCCAACTTTTTTATTTAGTTAAGAATCTTGTACCAGCAAGTGAAAATTTCGTAAGGGTGACTTTCTCTCACGACCTTTGATACGAACTTGAGGAACGTATTAAAACTGTAGGCCTAAAAAGGAAACGTCTCTGATTACTACTACATACAGCATATACTGTGTGTATATATACACGAGGGTAATTCAATAAGTATCCGCACTTTTTATTTTCACAATTTTATTTTCACATCTAATAGATTATAAACACATCACTTCTCAACATAGTCTCCCTGTTTCTCAATACACTTAGTCCAGCGATCTACAAGCTTCCTAATGCCATCACAAAAGAATGTTTTTGGCTGTGTGCGTAGCCAGTCATGCACCGCCTCCTTCAGGTCATCATCGCCTTCGAATCGCTGACCTCTCAAAGCGTCTTTTAGTGGTCCAAATGGGTAAAAATACGAAGGTGCCAGGTCTGGACTGTAGGCTGGATGGTCGAGAACTTCAAATTTAAGTTCTTGAAGGCATTTTGTAGTGCAGCGGTATGAGGGCGCGCATTGTCGTGTAACAGAATAACACATTCCGACAATCTCCGGTTGCAAGGAAGCTCAAAGCGCAGCCGTCAGCAGTTAAAGTTATGCTAACACTGTTTTGGGATAAACGAGACCCTATCCTTGAACATTATCTAGAGCGTGCAACTACAGTAACAAGTGCATCTATTCTGAAATGCTTCGGAATGAGTTAAAGCAAGCAATTCGAACAAAACGGAGAGGGAGATTGTCGGAAAGTGTTATTCTGTTACACGACAATGTGCGCCCTCATACCGCTGCACAGACTAGAAAATGCCTTCAAGAACTTAAATTTGAAGTTCTCGACTATCCAGCCTACAGTCCAGACCTGGCACCTTCGTATTTTTACCCGTTTAGACCACTGAAAGACGCTTTGAGAGGTCAGCGATTCCAAGGCGATGATGACCTGAAGGAGGCGGTGCATGACTGGCTACGCACACAGCCAAAAACATTCTTTTGTGATGGCATTAGGAAGCTTGTAGATCGTTAGACTAAGTGTATTGAGAAGCGGAGACTATGTTGAGTGTTTATAATCTATCAGATGTGAAATAAAATTGTGAAAATAAAAAGTGCGGATACTTATTGAATTACCCTCGTGTATATATATATATATAATATATATGTGTGTGTGTGTGTGTGTGTGTGTGTGTGTGCTTTGAGTAAAATTTCAAATCGTGTATGGAAAAAAGCAAAACATCCTTTTATAATATCTTTGTTGTAGCCGCAGCATCCATTACCCGAAAGTGATCTCCCGCGGGGCCATGATGTTCCCTGTCGATGTCAGACTCAATTTCGTTAAAGAATCTAGACATGAAACACTGCTGAGACTTTTTTTTTCATTTTTGCTGCAGAAGTTCAACTGACGTTAGTCTACAAAATAATTGTGATGCGCTTTTTAGTTATAAAATTGAATTAATGAAAAATGGCAATATAACTAATTAATTTTTAACGAAATTTTATAAAAAATCTTTAAACTCGACTATAATAAAGATATAATCTTGCAAGATGCTGCCTGCGATGCCGCATTATAAGAACGATGCAGCGAGTCTGGCAAAGACGAGGTCTCTGGAAAAGGTTATACGGGAAGGAGGCTCTATCAGCAATTGAACAAGAAAAGTAACTCTATTATAAAGTGAATTTTGAAGAGACGCTTCCACAGCAATTACACACACACACACACACACACTGTAATAAATGGAATTAATGTGATTGTTAATTAATGCAATTTAACGGTGATTATTAATTAGAAAATTAATTTATATTAACTGCCGAGGGAGAGAGAGAGAGAGAGAGAGAGAGAGAGAGAGAGAGAGAGAGAGAGATTAGTTTTAAAATCCCAGTTGGTATGCCGAAAGAGTAGTGTTAAAATTTATAGTTGGCAACTCCGCGCCTCATTTTAAAACTAGATTTTTGCTGAAATTCATGATCGCAAGATGTGTTCCGTTTCATAGTAAATTCCGTTAATTATATTTGGTTTAAACCTACTTAACCTCTCTCTCTCTCTCTCTCTCTCTCTCTCTCTTTCAACGTCATATCCATCTTAACTAGCCCTACCTTTAAATCACCGTGGGTCAAAAGTTTAATTGAATAAAATGTATAAAATCTATATCGTGTTTCGACTTCCCATACGTTAGGCCTAATCAGACACACACTGCCGAGTCAAACGGGAATTGTATGCAGTTAAAGGACACTCAGCATAGAAAAACAGTTAAAGTTTTCGATACAGTATAATATAACAAGCGATAGTACAATACGATATAACAAATATCATTATAAGTAAATTAAAATCACGTTAAGACAATAAAAATCATTACATTAAACACCCAACCGCTACAAAACAGAGTTTGGCTGTCTTAAAAACACCGACAGTTTCACATTTCAGGTCGTGGATAGCGATATTTAATTTAATATAGATGGCCTAATTAACTTAACCTAACCTAACCTTCATTGTATCTCTTTTTTTATAATTATTTTCAACATTAAAAAAATAAGGCCGAAACTATGACGACACTGATAATGAGGCTAGATACAAGTTCGTTTTCGAGATGAGTTGTATGTGAATCCTAAAGATTGTTGCCGTTTTGTAAGGTAGCCAAGAAAATATACACGCATATAAAAGGTAGATGCACGTATATTCATTTTCAAAAGCTGTACTAACCGTCAGTGGCCTTCGGAATGGATTCCATATTGGGAAACGCAAAAGAGAAAACAGTTTTAATGTTTGAAATTCGTATCGTAATTGAGTAAAAGGCCAATTTCGAGTCTTTTATGCGTTCTTCAAACGGAAGCTCAAGAGAGGGAAGCAATTCAAGGGAGCAAACTGAGCCGAAGCATCAAAAGGAGTTCCCAATTGAAATTGATGAACAACATCGAGAAACAGGGAGTGACATTTAGATTTAATTACTCCTGTGAAAGAAACACAATGTACAATTAAATTTTCACACCAGCAATTTCTCTCTTTCTTAATTCGTTAAAGGAATTTATTGTTAAAATATTGTAAACAGGGTGAGTCAAAAGTCTGGAAACATAGGAACTATGCTTTTCAATGCAAATATATATATATTATATATATATATAATATATATAATATATATATATATATATATATATATATACAGGGCGTCCCAAAAAAATGTATACACACTTTAAATACTTATAAAGGCAGTGTTTATTAAAATACATTTCATTTTCAAAATGTAATAGAATCTACAGACATTATTTAATTGTTTTGTCAACGCCTGTTTTCAAACTGACGTCCGTTCTGGTCCAGGCACTGCTGATAACGCGAAGCAATGGAATCGCAAACATCACGAAACATTTCGTTTGGTATTTGTGTGCATTCTCGTTCAATGGCTGCTCTCAATTCAGCGACTGTTGCAGGTTTTATAGCGTAGACTTTGTCTTTTAAGTATCCCCATAAAAAAAAGTCTAGTGGTGTGAGGTCTGGTGAACGCGGAGGGTATTCTACGAAACCCCTTCGTCCAATCCACATCCACATCGCGCCAAGTACCACTCGCAATACTCCACTCTTCGGTCCGGATCATCATCATCTTCATTAATAGCATGGACTAATCTTGGAATGTAACTTTTCCATTGACAGCGCTTCAAAATGCGTTGGACAGACGATTCTGAAATTCCTACCTCACGACTCGCTTGCCGCACAGATTTTCTTGGACTTTGGTGATACGTTTCCAGTACTCTTTCTTGCTTTGTGGGGCTTGTCGATGTCCGTGGTCTTCCGGAACGCTTCTTGTGGACATTCTGAACAGTTCCATCGGCTTCAAACTTATCTCTAATTCGAGTGATGGTAAGTCGCGTTGGTGGATCTGTTTGAAACTCCCTCCTAAACTGTCTTTGCACTTCAACTGCGTTTTCACACTTCCAGTAGCATTTTAGAATGAATTTCCTTTGTTCAAAGCTTAGTCTGACTGCCATTATTAATTCTAATGGGTTTAATTTGGAAAGAAAGAAACATCAATTGAGCTATCAGCTGTTAAAGTGTGTATACATTTTTTTGGGACGCCCTGTATATATATATATATATATATATATATATATATATTATATATATATATACTATATATATATATATATATATATACTATATATATATATATATATATATATATATATATATATATATATACTATATATATATATATATACTATATATATATATATATATAATACTATATATATATATATATATAATATATATATATACACGTATATATATGAAAATTATTTCACGAAAGTAACACGTGAAAAATATTCATGATGAATAAAACCACGAAGGAAAGGAAACACAGAGTGGTGCTCAAGCGCTTTCGTCTAATGACATCCTCAGGAACACTGAAGTATATAAAGAGTTCAAGACTATATATAGGTTACAAAAAGAAAAAAATTATATATATATATATATATATATAATAATAATAAATATAGAAATAAAAATTGTGGGAGGAGCATACAAATTTGTAAGGAAAACTACCAATTTTAGCACTTTGCCCGAATTCAACACAAGATCAAATGGATTGTTTACAACCAATTTTATAGATAATGCCTGAATGATATATAGGTCACAAAAAAAATAATAAAAATAAATTGAAAAATAAAAATTGTAAGAGGAGCACACAAATTTATAAGGGAAAATTACCAAAGTTTTAGCACTCTGCCTTCTTGTCTAAATCCATTCTGAACGAATTCAAAACAACGGGATCGAGTTGAAAAAGACCTTTGCTCATGTTAAAGTTATTTGTAAGTTGGATAATAGCAGACTCAAGAATATTTCTATTAACAATGTTGCTAGTGAAACAAAACTGAAGCATTATTCCAATATATATATATATATATATATATATATATATATATATATATATATATATATATATATAATATATATATATATATATATACAGGGTGGGCGGAAAGTAGCTCCCTATTTTGGATTGGTAAAAAAATACGTATATTATCAATTTATTTCAGAAGAAATAATATGAAAAGGTAGGCATACATGGTAGGTTTTCTCTAAAATTCAATGTGGGCTCCAACTCTTTCCACCAGCTTCTGGAGCCGCCCAGGAATGGCGTCCACTGACTTTAGCAGGAACTCCGGCGGGATGGAGGACATGACTTCCCGAATTCGGTCCTCCAGTTCTTCCAATGTCCTCGGTTTGGTGCGGTAGACTTCTTCCTTTACCCACCCCCAAAGAAAGAAGTCGCACGGTGTCAAGTCGGGGCTCCTGGCTGGCCATTGATGTGGACCACGACGACCCATCCAACGCCCAGGGAAGTGGGCATCCAGCCACTCACGGACAACAAGAGCGAAGTGCGGAGGGGCGCCATCTTGCATAAATATCAGATCGTCGATGTTCTCCCATGTGCTGACAACCGGCCAGACCTCGTTTCGCAACATAGCAAGGTACCGCTCAGCATTCATGGTGTTGCGCAGAAGGGCTGGATGCCCACTTCCCTGGGCGTTGGATGGGTCGTCGTGGTCCACATCAATGGCCAGCCAGGAGCCCCGACTTGACACCGTGCGACTTCTTTCTTTGGGGGTGGGTAAAGGAAGAAGTCTACCGCACCAAACCGAGGACATTGGAAGAACTGGAGGACCGAATTCGGGAAGTCATGTCCTCCATCCCGCCGGAGTTCCTGCTAAAGTCAGTGGACGCCATTCCTGGGCGGCTCCAGAAGCTGGTGGAAAGAGTTGGAGCCCACATTGAATTTTAGAGAAAACCTACCATGTATGCCTACCTTTTCATATTATTTCTTCTGAAATAAATGGATAATATACGTATTTTTTTACCAATCCAAAATAGGGAGCTACTTTCCGCCCACCCTGTATATATATTATATATATATTATATATATATATATATATATATATATATATATATATATATATATATATTAAATTAAGGTTATTTAATGTCTAATGTTACGATTCGATTTGATTCAGTTCGACTATATTCCACTTGAATAATAATACCTCAAAGTTTGATGTTATTCAATAACGAATCCTTTTAAATTCTAAGAGATTATTTCATTCAAATTTATTCTATCCTTGAATTTTAATTCAATATGATCCACTTAAAGTTGATAAGTTGGGTACAACCATTTCAGTTTATATATATATATATATACAGTATATAATATATATAATATATATACTGTATACATAGAGTACGAGTATATATGGTGATTTTTTAAACATCTGACACATTAAAAGGTTTGTATTCTTTTATTAACTGAAATAAAAGCATGAAATTTTTACTGCACCTTCTCAACACATGGGGAATTAGTCCTCTGGTGCAAATAATACTCTATGTGATGTCTTCTCAGCTCATGATTCTTGCACGATACTTTCGACGGAAGAGACCGGTCCAACAGATTTCCTGCGGTTGATGATAAAGGAATATCATGGTTACCAACATCACCAGATCTGAACCCCTGTGACTTTTACCTGTGGGGTTATTTAAAAGATAGTGTGTTTAAACAGAATCCACACACTCAATAGAAGAATTAAGCAACAGCTGAACAAGAAATTTCTCAGATTTCAACAGATACTCTGTCCAGAATACTGCAAAAATTTGTTGTTCGTGTGTGCAAAGAGTTAATGAACTGAGAGGGCATCACATAGAGCATGTTTTGCACTAAGGGGATTAATTTCCCATGTGTAGAGAAGTGGTAGAGTAAAAATTTCATGCTTTTATTTCATTTAATAAAAAATACCAACCTTTTAAAAGTCAGATGTTAAAAAAATCATCCGATATATACTGTATATATACAGTATATACTATATATATATTAATAAAATGTCTTTATAAAAACATTTTTCTAAAAATTAATTTATAAAAACAGAATATCCTTTTAGCTTCCTATCTTATGTAAACCTCTTTACCCCAAATTAAGGAGGGACAACTGAGAGGGACAGTACTGAGGGAACCATAAGAAGAGAACCCTCTCCCTCGCTAACCTCACTAACTTACCTCTCAAGAAACTTAGAAAAAAGTCGAACCCAAAATAACTCTTATTATTCAAGCTCAAAGAATTCACTTAGTTACTGAATGGATCTTTGTTCTAAGTCTTAGAACAAAGATCTATTCAGTAACTTATCTTCCCTATCCTTGACTAACATCATCAGATAGTCAATATTAAAACATCTTCAGAAACTGTAAAAAGTACGAAGGAAGTTAAGGAACCCATGCGACCCTTACTATTATTAGTATAATCAACTGAACGGAAGTACCCAACCAACTTGAGTGAAGAAGAAACCAAAATATATAATAACTGGACTCCAAAAAGAAGAAAATATAATAACTGGTGTCAGGTCATTATGCATTACTAGAAGAATGAAGAATGTGGACCATACGAATTCCATAGAAGCACGTGTTCTAGAAATTTCGGAGCACGGTTTACACCACTTCATTAGGAGGTGACTTATTAAAATGTTTCATGAGAGATGCTTTTTTGATAAACATAGTAATGCGTTTCTGTATTCTTGTTTACTGTTGTTTATCCTTACTTCTTGCAGTGGCGTAGCAATGGGGCAGGGGGGGGGGGGGCGAACGGCACTTTTTTGGGGCGGCAAATTTGTTGCCAACAAGTTACCGTGTACACATTTTGTGATGAATAAATTTACCAGATAAAATAACACCGTTACATATATATATATATATATATATATATATATTAGTCATTAAAGTAACGTGTAACGGTAAATCCGTTATATAGGTCTAAAATGTAACGTATAAAAGCAACTACGACGGTTTTTTTTATCATGTAACGCGTAACAGTATCTATCGCCAATTTCAATTAGTGATGCCATCTATCGTCTCGCCTTTATGGTCTTCGATTATTTTAGCGATTTTATGTATTTTAAGCTTTACATCGTTTTTACTGCAATTTTGTCGTTTTAAACTAGCAATTTTGTCGTTTTAAATGAATGTAAAATGTATTATATTTTATAAATTATCCTCTCAAGAAGTTTAATTTTTGTTTTCTGTTCCATTAATAAATAGTTTCAGTGTAGCAAAAACGGTATTCTAAACATTTTGAAAGCTATCGAAATTACGTTTTTGCATACTGGCCGACAATTTCATCAATAACATGAACATTGAGTTTGGATTTCTTACGTCACTCAGTTACATGATGGACCCATCCAACGACAGCGACATTGCCACCATCTCACGGAGATGTATGACGATATCATCTCCAGCGAGCTACAGGGGAAGAGTCATCGTCTTCGTCGACACATCAAAATGTATGAGGAAATCACTGGGAAGGAAACGGTGGACTGGAAGGCACATGAAATCCTTCAATATGTTGTGAAGTGGGATTTGAGGAATCTTTCCCTAACCTTTTCATCATACTGAGGACATTTCTCACCATGTGTGTGAACGTTGCAACGTGTGAGAGGAGCTTCTCCAAACTGAAACTGATTAAGACCTACCTCAGATCCACAGTGAGCCAGTCTAGGCTCAGTAATCTAGCATCCTCTCCATTGAGCGTGAACAAGCCCAGTCAATTGACTTCGAAGCTGTGATAGACGAGTTTGCCTCACTGAACGCTGGAAGATATGAACCGCACAAAAGTGTAACTGTTTAATTGCAAATATACTGTACTTCATTAGATTTGTAATAAAGTTATTTCATTAGGCTTTTTGTTTAATTCAGCACGTCAGTTCTGAGGGGGCGGCACTTTGAGATCTCGCCCCGAGCGGCATTTTTCCTCGATACGTCACTGGCTTCTTGTTCTGGTTCCTCCTCCTTCTGGTTGTTTGTAGGGGATATTCTCGTACCTCTGTACATTCCATTCGTGAAATCCTCATCCTCATTATCCTGTCTATTTACAAACAGAATACACGACGGTTCCATTTCAATCCTTTTAGGGGGGGCAGCTGCAGTGCCACATCTCGAAAAATTACCCGAATTCATTCTCAAAATTACAAACAATAACTGTCTCGCAGTAATAGGCTCAAAATTGATTAACAATTTATTGTTACGTATGTTATTATGCTGTCATTATTAAATGCCATAAATTCCAAATGGAAAATGTCAAATATAATTTTATTATTAAATTTTATAAATTCCAACTGCAAGATGTCAAATATAATTTTAGTGCAATTCATCTCTGCATTGTATATTTTCATTAAAATTTTAAAATTTTAGATTAAAATTTAGTTATTTTTAAAATTAATACTTTCATTAATTTATGAATATTTTTAAATACATTATAAATATAGCAAAAATAAATAATTGTTGACGCGTGAATTGGTAAGAACTCAAATAAGCGCGCGAGTAATGTTACGTCATCATTACTTCAGGATTATTCCTCACTTTCAAATATTAAATATAAAATATTAGATGAAGTATTAAATTATTCACTATTAATATTAAATTATTAAACATTATTATTTACTTTAATTTATTATTACGAATTTATTATGACTGTGTAAAATATTGAAATAAGAAATCCTTCCATCCCGTTAATTCATCGTGGGGTATCGAACCCTTAGTCGTTGATTTTTTTGAAATAATAAAATTTCTCGAGTATCTTATCCTGTTTACAGATTACTTTCTAATATTTGGTCCCGAACCTATGTAAAGTTATTTATTTATTTATTATTATTACCAAATTTCAATTTTACCATTTGTTACAATTTGTTTGTTTACTATTTGTTACCATTTGGTTGTTTATTAACATTTGTTACTGTTATCTACCTTCACCGTTACTGATATAATTTAACGTAAAAAAATCTGAATATATACTTATATATTTATATTTTATATGCATTCCCGTATAATATAAATATAGGATATATTTATCTTTGAAGCTTAGTTAAGATACATCCATACTACATGCATCCGTACCTCAACCAAATCATACACCGAATGTAGTCTTTTAGATAAATAAGCCTCTATAGTTCTTATCGGATTTAGGTATATATATACAAATGAAACTTGAGAACTACAAAGATTCCTTCTAAGTTATGGAAATAAACTCAGTAATAGAGATTGCTTTTGCTATATTAGAGAAGAACAAACATTTTGCAAAATTATGATAATATTAACATGAATATTTCAGTAAGTAGATATACTATGTTTATATGTATATATTTCAATGGTGTCTTTTTGAGATCCGGGTATAAGAATCGACCTATTTATCATACGTCAGTAGATCATCATTTAATATATACACACACAGTATATATATATATATATAAACCTTTGGTTAGCTTCCGCCCGAATTGTTCATTCTGACGAAGGTCAAGCTTTTCACTCCACCTTAGACCTACAGTTTAACGTGGAATCCGAACCACGCCCCATCAGCAGCCCAGCGTCTTAACCACTAGGCCACCTAGGGTACCCATTTATCTACCAACCACTTTCTTTTATTGTGTGGAAGGATGAACAGCTGGGTTTTGCTGCGCGCCGGCTGCCGTCGGGTCTCGAACCCGGGGCCGATGGATGCGTAGTCAGCGACGCTAACCACTACACCACCGAGGCGCTATCAAAGATTCGCTATATTATATATATATAAAATCTTCAAATCTTTGTATTCGAATTCAGTCATATCTATATATTAGATACATCTAATGGCATTGTCAAAAGAGATTTGTTCAGTATTGGGTTCTCCGCCAAAGCATAAACAGAAAAGATTTTCTTTGGTTTTGTCATCACCGATTTTAATAAAAAAAAAAAAATTGAAAAGAAATAAAGACATTAAAGAAGCAAAGATGCCATGATCTCCACTACCACATTTCACTACATCATCACCAGCCTTTCAGATCTCGCTTTGTCATCACTGGGATTGATCTCTATCTTCCCATGCACAATTTGAAAACTGTCGCGATGTACAATCACATCAGAATGTACATAGTCCACAGGATATTCCAAATATGTCTGAGTCACTACATATGAACATTAATATTATATAATATATATATATATATATATATATATATATATATATATATATATATATATATTATATATATATATATATATATACAGGGTGGGCCGTAAGTTTCCATACATAGGAAAAATAAACATTTTTTTATGGACAACCATTTTTATTTATATAATATGCTCTACATGGTTGCCATTGTTTTGAAAACACATTTCAATACGTGTTCCCCACTGTTGATGAACACGCATTAGCACAGTTGACGTTATGCTTGTAATGGCGTTGGTGATACGTTTCTTTAGATGATTTATGTCTCGTATCTTTTCCTGATACACCATGGCCTTCAAGTGCCCCCAAAGATAGAAATCAAGGGGGGTGAGATCTGGGGATCTGGGAGGCCACTCCACAGGACCACGCCGACCAATCCAAGCATCCGGAAACTGCTGATCCAAATACCGACGCACGTGAAGACCATAATTTAAATTTTCCTATGTATGGAAACTTACGGCCCACCCTGTATATACTGTATATATTATATTTTCGCCTGTCTGTTTGTCTGTTTTCTGTCCTTTATGCAAGCGCAAACCGTTTGACCTAGAGCTACTAAATTTGTCATGGGAACCTCTTATGGGATGAAGAATGTCAACACAGAGTCGGTCAACCTGTCTGTTTGTTCGAAAAGTTACAGGAAGTTAATGTGGCAATGTTTTTTGCAGTTTTTGAAAATCCCAACAACTTTACCATGTCACCAAAGAAATGGGCAAGTTTGGGCAGCTCTACATCAGCAGCCAGAAAAAATAAAGAAGCCCGAAGCAGGAAAGCTCACAAGAAAGACAATCACGCCTTGAAGTTGACCGTGAACGACATGCAACAGCCAGAGCAAGAGAAAACCTCCAAGAAAGACAATCACGTCTTGAAGCTGTCCGAGAAAGTGTAGCAGCTACCAGAGCAAGAGAAACACCCCAAGAAAGACAATCACGCCTTGAAGCTGACCGTGAACGACATGCAACAGCAATCTGAAATTTATCCCGGGCAACGCCGGGTACCTCAGCTAGTGTGTGTATATATATATATATATATATATATATATATATATATATATATTCTATTATATATTTTCGCCTGTCTGTTTGTTCTTTACGCAAGCGCAAACCGTTTGACCTAGAGCTACCAAATTTGGCACGGGAACCTCTTATGGGACTGTCTGTTTGTGCCTGAACCGTGAAAATTTTGAGCTTCCCATTTGTCTAGATTTCTAAATCTTAAGATTTTCATGACTAATTATTTTGTCAATAAACTATAGCTAGGGGGTGGGGTAATTTGGGAGAGCGGTGGGTGGGGTAATTGGGGGAGAGGTGGGGTAATGGCTTTTTTACTTTTGTGTGGGGGAGGTAATGGGGGATGGGGTGGGAGGTAATGGAGTAGAGGGGTGGGGTAATGGGGGTAACTGCAATTAACTACAGAAAAGAACGCAGCCATGACAATTTTGATTATTTGGTCAATAAAACTATAGAAAACACACAGTCATGAAAATCTTGAGCTTCACATATAATTATTTTTTAGGACGACTTCAAACCGTTTGACCTAGAGCTACCAAATTTGGCACGGGAACCTCTTATGGGATGAAGAGAGAGAAATCATTTTAATAAAATTCAGCCTTTTGTCTTAAACTTTATTTTATTTAAACTGGGGATCTAATGTGAAATTTATTCCGGGCAACGCCGGGTACCTCAGCTAGTATATATATATATATATATGGGGGGGGGGGACAAAAGTAAGGAAATAGTTCAGACGGGTCATAGGTTTGCGTCGTGGTTGCCCACTATTATACAAAACGCGATATTCGGAAGGTGATTTTAATCATCGCCAAACTCCTGTGGGCTATCCCTGAGTGGATTATAATTATTTTTTGTCATTGCTGGACGCTCACGGTTTTCTTCGTCTGAAGGAATTCAAGTTTCAAAGCGGTACACCATTTACCAGATTGCGGCTGAAGTTCCCTATCAGTACCAGAAGGATATAGCCGGACGGACCCCTCCAACACTAAAAACATTTTGAAGCTTGTACAGAAGTCTGAAGAAACCGGAAGTGTCCATAATTCACCCAGGACAGAGCGAAAAGTTTTCTGGTTGGTGGGTCAAGCGGTGTGGCCCGACTGAATGGTCACCGCAGTCTTTTCATGGGGTATAATCAAAGAGAGTATGTATGCGACGAAACCCCAAACTCTTCCTAGCACTCGAGGATGGTATCATTGTCAGAATGGGAAATTTGGCAGTGAAATTATGCCAACGAGTTTGCCGATCAGTGCCAGTAAGACTTCAGCTTTGCGAAGA
The DNA here is from genome assembly GCA_023014485.1 of Bathynomus jamesi. Lineage (NCBI taxonomy): Eukaryota > Metazoa > Arthropoda > Malacostraca > Isopoda > Cirolanidae > Bathynomus > Bathynomus jamesi. The sequence continues at coordinate 139,069 of JAJOZX010009293.1, forward strand.
CGGGGAACACACTGGACAGTTTCGAGGAAAAGCTTTATTGCTATAAATATCTCAAAAATGTGTTTTTCTGCCACACTAATTCTACTTATTTTCAATAAAATGATTAGAATTCGAAAGCATTTTCTAATTTTTGGTTCACCCTATATATATATATATATATATATATATATATATATATATATATATATACATACAGGGTGTTGAAAACTTTCTGTACAAATTGTAATGGGAGATAGGCAACACAAGACAAACCCTTTTCGTCTATAAGTTATGTCCGCTGACGTCACCATTCGGCGCGAGAGGGCGCCGCTGCAATTGGCTAAAAGGTGGAGTGGCTAGACTCGCGCTTGCTGCGGGCATTCTTAAATCGGACGTAGTACGCGTAACATGGAGCGCTTCACGACTGCTGAGATGGCTGACATGCATATGGTGTATGGGGCTGCCAATGGAAACGGAAGTGCTGCTGTGAGGTTGTACCGACAGCGCTTCCCAAACAGACGTGTGCCAAACCACCAAACGTTTGCGCATTTGCATCGGCGACTGCGAGAAACTGGAACATTCCATGCAAACATGCATGACACTGGTCGGGAGAGAAACGTGGGCACTCCTGACATGGAAGAAGAAATCCTACGGCGATTTGAGGACAATCCAAGCGCAAGCACGCGAGGTGTTGCACGTATCCTCGGTGTGAACCACGACCTGGTCTGGAGAGTGTTGCACGAGCAGCAGTTACCCGTTTCATCGTCAGAGAGTCCAGGCATTACAACCTCGGGATTACCCTCTTCGTGTGGAATTCGCACGCTGGTTTCTGCAGCAGACAGCGGTGCAGCCTAATTTTCCGGCTTATGTGCTGTTCTCAGATGAGGCCTGTTTCACACGTGAGGGTGTGTTTAACATGCACAATTCTCACGTGTGGGCGCACGCAAATCCACATGCTACACGGGTGCTGCTCATCAAGAACGGTTTCGCCGTCAGTGTTTGGCGGGTATCGTCCATGGCAAGTTGCTGCTCGTGCACACTCTCCAGACCAGGTCGTGCTTCACACCGAGGATACGTGCAACACCTCGCGTGCTTGCGCTTGGATTGTCCTCAAATCGCCGTAGGATTTCTTCTTCCATGTCAGGAGTGCGCACGTTTCTCTCCCGACCAGTGTCATGCATGTTTGCATGGAATGTTCCAGTTTCTCGCAGTCGCCGATGCAAATGCGCAAACGTTTGGTGTTTGGCAACGTCTGTTTGGGAAGCGCTGTCGGTACAACCTCACAGCAGCTCTTCCGTTTCCTTGGCAGCCCCATACACCATATGCATGTCAGCCATCTCAGCAGTCGTGAAGCGCTCCATGTTACGCGTACTACGTCCGATTTAAGAATGCCCGCGGCAAGCGCGAGTCTAGCCCACCTCACCTTTTAGCCAATTGCAGCGGCGTCCTTTCGCGCCGAATGGTGACGTCAGCGGACATACACATATAGACGAAAAGGGTTTGTCTTGGTGTTGCCTATCCCCATTACAATTTTGTACAGAAAGTTTTCAAACACCCTGTGTATTATATATATATATATATATATATATATATATATATATATATATATAGGGTGTCCCATATGTCCGGCATCATAGGAGAAATTCATATTTTCTATTTCTACAAACCATAATTCATATTTTTCTCTTCTACAGGCCATAATGTCTGTGAGCAAGGAAGAACGAATCCAGATAATTCTACTCATAGGAAATCGGAGTCAAAGGAGGCTGCTCTGAATTTAACAGACTGCATCCAGACCGCGAGCCAATAACACAGAGTTGTGTTAGCAGACTTGTTGCAAAGTTTAAGGAGAACAGGATCCATAAAAGATAAACCACGCAGTGGACCTTCAAGGAGGTCCACTGACGATGATACAGCGACTACTATCCTGGCTCATTTTAACAGAAGTCCCAATAAGTCTCTTCGGCGATTGTCCGCCGAGAAAGGAGTGTCGAAAAGTAGCATCCATCGCATTCTTCAGGCTCACAAATGGCATCCATATAAATTTCAGATCCTACAGAAATTAAGCGAAGATGATCCCGATCGGCGGATGGAATTTTGTGAATGTGCTACGGAACAATATGCTCGGATGCCAATTTCCCGTCCACCATTCTGTTTAGTAACGAGGCTGTTTTTTTATGGAAATGGTGAGGTAAATCGACAGAACACCGCTACTGGTCTCAAACAACCCTCACTGGTATACCTCTTCAAAGGAACAAGGTGCATCTCGGGTGATGGTATGGTGTGGCATTTGGAAGGATCGCATCATAAGCCCCCTCTTTTTCGATGAACATGTCACTGGAGGCACCTACCTACGTATGCTCAAGGAAGAAGCATTTCCTAGTGTCTTGAACGAAGAAGGAAATTTTCCAACATGGTTCCAGCAAGACGGCGCTCCTGCACATTACAGCATCCAAGTAAGGGAATATCTGTACCAACAATTCCCTGATCATTGGATAGGACGTCGAGGGCCTGTGGAATAGCTAGCTAGAAGCCCGGATCTCAGGCCACTAGATTTTTATCTCTGGGGCCACTTGAAAGCGCTGGTATACGCAGAGAAAATTAGGAGTGTTGAACATTTGCGGCAGCGCATTATTGGGGCATGTAACACCATTACTCCTGACATCATTCATCGTGTGCTTGCTGACTGGGTATCACGTCTGAATTTGTGTATTGAAAACAATGGTGGACATATTGAGCACGTTCTGTAAATAAAAGCTTTTGTTTTGCCTTTTTTTATTATTTTTCCTATGATGCCGGACTTATGGGACACCCTGTGTATATATATATATATATATAATATAGTTTAATCACTGTTCAGAAAAGTTGATACCTCGAATTTTGTTTTAAACTTTTTAAATTTGTATTTCGGACTTTTCGAGGTTGGAAACTTTATACATACAAACTGTAGTGAAACTCGGTCACCATTACACGGAATTGGAAAAGCAGTGTCGGTGGAAGTAAATACAAATTTTGGTTCCACCACAAATGGATTCCCGAGGAATTAGAAAGGAATTCTTGCAGAATACTTTACACACACACACACACACACACACACACACACACACGTGTATATATAATATGTATTGTGTATGTATATATTATACACAGGTGATAAAAAATGTTAACACTTATATGAAAAAAATTACAGATGTCATCCAATCAATACCACCAGAGATATGCATAGATATCCGTGGACAGCAAGTAGAGACTGTATGAAGCACTGTTTGCATCACAAAAATGCTTACAAATATCATAAATTGGAACTAAAAATAAAACCATAACATTGTTTTGAATCACCCTGTGTATATATTATATATATATATATATATATATATATATATATAATATATAATATATATATATATATATCAGCAAACAACCACAGGGAAAAGGAAAAAGAAACACGAAATCCGAGCGCTTTCGTGATATATTCAACATCTTCAGGGACAAGAAAGAAATGATCCTATTTCTTTCTTGTCCCTGAAGATGTGAATATATCACGAAAGCGCTCGGATTTCGTGTTTCTTTTTCCTTTTCCATGTGGTTGTTTGCTTATTAAAAAGATCACGTGTTGTTCTGTGATTTTATTGCATATATATATATATATATATATATATATATATATATCCGTTACATTTCTTTGCTTTTATTTTATATTAACTAGTACAGTTCCCGCCGCTTCCCTGACGGTTAGACAGGCTAAACTACAAAAAAAGAACCCAGCCGTGAAAATTTTGAGCTTCACATTGTGTCAACATTTCTGAATCTGGTATCTCCCAAAACCTCCTCACCCCATTCATACAACTTGGGGCTAACCCCCTCCCCCATTACCCCCACCCCTCCCCATTACCCCAACCATCCCCCATTACCCCCACCCCCACCCTTCCTCCATTGCTAAACTACAGAAAGAACACAGTCATGAAATCTTGAGCTTCACATTGCCGCCCGTAATACAATTTCTGTATTTTTTTTTTACAATTTCTGAATTTTTTTTCTCACAATTTTTTCTCACAATTTCTGAAAGTGTGACGGACAGACAGACGGACAGCTCTCTTATTATAATATAGATTTTAACTGTATAAGATTGTCAATACATCTTTCCTTTTTCCAATCGAAGCTGTATTATAAGTTCATTCGCCCATGAGCTTTGTACTATATTTTGAGGTTTCTGCATACGACAGACAATTAGTTCCTGGGAATTTATTTTAGCTATTCCATTCAGCCAGATTTAGGTCTAAAATTTCAGAATAGGCTTTAATTTAAATTTTACTTACATTGCATAAATCCTTTTATATTAATCAATCATTTCCGACTGACATTCTTCTTTATAGCGACTCTTTAGGAGGAGTAACGCATTTATTATAATGACTTTCGCTTTAATGAAAGTATGAATAATTTTAGCCAAAAGCTTGAAGTGTAAATATACTTCCTCTCGCTCAATCTCTGTCTCTCCCTTCATCGAATTTTTGAACATTGTACGTATTTTGAATGGAAGATCTTGGGGGGGGGGGGGAACTCTTGTGGTTCGGCGGTTAGGATTTAGATTCGAGACGTGAAAAGTCCCGGGTTAGACTCCAGCTACCTATTTCCTCGAGTTGAATTAGGGTGGCCATCTACTCTGCTAAAGATCGGGGTTACGTGGTTCTTGGAATACATCTTCCATCCCTGTCTGTGTTGGCAAATAAGTGATGTAATATTTTGGGGTTATCTAACCACCAGTAACGTCAAAGGTTCTGTGACGGAGGGTGTATTGGGAAAAGGGGTTCTAGATGTTACCTGTTAAGATCTCATACGTTAATTCCAATTTTAAAATGGTTTCGTTACGATGGAAAGGGAAAATAAAGTGGGAAACTAGGAGCCAGTGGGATTCGAACTCGCGTCTCGTGGTTTTCAGAATCAGTGCTCCTACCAATGAAGCCATTTAGAACCCCAAAACAGATTCGTTCAAGCGAGTCCAATATTTGCGATGTTTGACCATCTTCCTTTCAACTCTTTCGCCTTTATAAAACATGTAAATGCGTTTATAAAACGTAAAATGAAACATGTAAATGCGTTTATAAAACGTAAAATAAAACGTGTAAATGCGTTTATAAAACGTGCAAAATAAAACGTGTAAATGCGTTTATAAAACGTAAAATAAAACGTGCAAAATAAAACGTGTAAATGAGTTTATAAAACGTGCAAAATAAAACGTGTAAATGAGTTTATAAAACGTGCAAAATAAAACGTGTAAATGCGTTTATAAAACGTGCAAAATAAAACATGTAAATGCGTTTATAAAACGTAAAATAAAACGTGTAAATGCGTTTATAAAACGTAAAATAAAACGTGTAAATGCGTTTATAAAACGTGCAAAATAAAACGTGTAAATGCGTTTATAAAACGTGCAAAATAAAACGTGTAAATGCGTTTATAAAACGTGCAAAATAAAACATAAATGCGTTTATAAAACGTGCAAAATAAAACATAAATGCGTTTATAAAACGTGCAAAATAAAACATGTAAATGCGTTTATAAAACGTGCAAATAAAACATGTAAATGCGTTTATAAAACGTGCAAAATAAAACATGTAAATGCGTTTATAAAACGTGCAAAATAAAACATGTAAATGCGTTTATAAAACGTGCAAAATAAAACATGTAAATGCGTTTATAAAACGTGCAAAATAAAACATGTAAATGCGTTTATAAAACGTGCAAAATAAAACATGTAAATGCGTTTATAAAACGTGCAAAATAAAACATGTAAATGCGTTTATAAAACGTGCAAATAAAACATGTAAATGCGTTTATAAAACGTGCAAAATAAAACATGTAAATGCGTTTATAAAACGTGCAAAATAAAACATGTAAATGCGTTTATAAAACGTGCAAAATAAACATGTAAATGCGTTTATAAAACGTGCAAAATAAAACATGTAAATGCGTTTATAAAACGTGCAAAATAAAACATGTAAATGCGTTTATAAACGTGCAAAATAAAACATGTAAATGCGTTTATAAAACGTGCAAAATAAAACATGTAAATGCGTTTATAAAACGTGCAAAATAAAACATGTAAATGCGTTTATAAAACGTGCAAAATAAAACATGTAAATGCGTTTATAAAACGTGCAAAATAAAACATGTAAATGCGTTTATAAAACGTGCAAAATAAAACATGTAAATGCGTTTATAAAACGTGCAAAATAAAACATGTAAATGCGTTTATAAAACGTGCAAAATAAAACATGTAAATGCGTTTATAAAACGTGCAAAATAAAACATGTAAATGCGTTTATAAAACGTGCAAAATAAAACATGTAAATGCGTTTATAAAACGTGCAAAATAAAACATGTAAATGCGTTTATAAAACGTGCAAAATAAACATGTAAATGCGTTTATAAAACGTGCAAAATAAAACATGTAAATGCGTTTATAAAACGTGCAAAATAAAACATGTAAATGCGTTTATAAAACGTGCAAAATAAAACATGTAAATGCGTTTATAAAACGTGCAAAATAAAACATGTAAATGCGTTTATAAAACGTGCAAAATAAAACATGTAAATGCGTTTATAAAACGTGCAAAATAAAACATGTAAATGCGTTTATAAAACGTGCAAAATAAAACATGTAAATGCGTTTATAAAACGTGCAAAATAAAACATGTAAATGCGTTTATAAAACGTGCAAAATAAAACATGTAAATGCGTTTATAAAACGTGCAAAATAAAACATGTAAATGCGTTTATAAAACGTGCAAAATAAAACATGTAAATGCGTTTATAAAACGTGCAAAATAAAACATGTAAATGCGTTTATAAAACGTGCAAAATAAACATGTAAATGCGTTTATAAAACGTGCAAAATAAAACATGTAAATGCGTTTATAAAACGTGCAAAATAAAACATGTAAATATGTTTATAAAACGTGCAAAATAAAACATGTAAATGCGTTTATAAAACGTGCAAAATAAAACATGTAAATGCGTTTATAAAACGTCAAAATAAAACATGTAAATGCGTTTATAAAACGTCAAAATAAAACATGTAAATGCGTTTATAAAACGTGCAAAATAAAACATGTAAATGCGTTTATAAAACGTGCAAAATAAAACGTGTAAATACGTTTATAAAACGTGCAAAATAAAACATGTAAATGCGTTTATAAAACGTGCAAAATAAAACATGTAAATGCGTTTATAAAACGTGCAAAATAAAACATATAAATATGTTTATAAAACGTGCAAAATAAAACATGTAAATGCGTTTATAAAACGTGCAAAATAAAACATGTAAATATGTTTATAAAACGTGCAAAATAAAACATGTAAATGCGGTTATTACGTTTAAAATGTAAGTAGGGCCTACATGGTTTCGTTACGTTAAGAGTGTAGTATTTAAATGTCACCAGCGGCCGTAGTGCGAAGTGAAGAATTCTACTTCGGATGATGCTGGTAATAAATAATGGAAGGGTTAGCGAAATAGACTGCATTAGTGGGCCTGAGCGCAGTGCCAATTTCTGTCCCTCCTCAGTAATGATAAATTATTGTTATTATTTAATTAGGCTAAATTCAAAATTTCATGAATAAATTGCGAGAAAAGTGTTAAAAATGCTGCATTTCAATATTACAGACGAATGTTTACGTAAAATCGATCATTGGATAACTTTATTCACAATAAACCTCCATAATTTACAACAAACCTCCATAATTTACAACCACCATCAATAATGTACAACAACCATCAATAATGTACAACAACCATCAATAATGTACAACAAACCCATAATTTACAACAAACCTCAATAATTTATAACAAACCTCAATAATTTACAACAAACCTCCATAATAGCTCTTACAGATGGTCATCTCCTCTTTGATATTTGAGCTTTAAATCATTGCTTTCAAATGTTGGTAAAATATACAAGTATATACTCTGAAAATTTGAAAGAAAATTCTTCCATAAAAATTATACCAATTTTTGATGATAATAAAAACCTTTTCTAGAAGGTCGTATCCCCACCCCGAAACCAATTTAATTTCTTATTAAAAATTTATTCCATTATTCCAGCCCTTATTTCTGCAATTGGAGTAGGCTCCCTCTTGATGGTCACATCATAGTTTTAAGACTTAAGTGAAAAATGATAATACATTTGAAAGAAATATTTTAAAATGTTTCGCTCGAAAGTTTTAAGAAGTTAAATCTTACCTCAAAATATTTATTTACATTATTTGTACACTCAAAAGGAAACATAAAAAATATTTCACTAAATATGGATTTGTCCAGACTTTCTAGTAATTTTAGTTTACATTGTACAGGGTGCTCGAAAAAGAAACGCAACCCAAAATAGAAAAAAAAATGATTAGGTTACAATGATATATGTAGCCTATTCTCCAATGGGTTGCGTTTCTTTTTGAGCACCCTGTACTACATGTTTCGCTAATCATCTTAACCGAAGATGTTTAGTGAAATATGCAATACAGTGTAGAGCGAAATTACTAGAAAATTGGGACAAATTTGTATTTATCGGAATGTTTAGCTTTCTTTTAAAGCAGCATTTCTTAACAGGGTGCCGCGAAATTTCATGACCGTGACAAAAATAAATAATTGAAAAGTTTAAAGGTTACGTATTGTTAGGATGGGGAAGGGGAGGAGAAGTGGATGTTCAACAGTAGGAGACGAAATCGTCCGGTGTACCGCGAAAGAAGAACAGATGACACTGGGATGCCTTGAGGCAGAAAAGGTTCGAAACCACTACTGCTTTAGAATGTAAAAATACACATAAGAAAAAGTATATAAAATATTATATATAAAATATTATATAAAAAATATATTATAATACATCCTATAACTAAAATTGCTCATACAATTTTTATCATAATACCTAAAATGACAAATGGTTATCTAAGAATGCCATAAAAAATCCCCCCACTCCCCCCAGAAAAGAGGAGACTTTTAAGAGAAAGAAATAGGAAAACAATCAATCAAGGCAGTCAGTCAGTTTTCCATCATGATTATGTAACTACAATCAGTTACGTTGTTGTCAACAGATCTATCAATTATCTTAAATTAAATATGAGCTGACTTTTCCTTTAGAATCTGCTCAAATTCAATGCTCTGTATCTTCAAACATCTTTTTTTCCTATAAATTTTGCAAATTGGGAATTCTCTCTCTATCTCTCTCTCTAATACACATATATATATATATGTATGTGTGTGTGTTTAAGAGAGAGAGAGAGAGAGAGAGAGAGAGAGAGAGAGAGACCTTTGGTTTTTCCAAAGATTTTTATTTGCAAATAAAAGTCAATAAATAATAATTTATTTATTGAATCAGTACAGTATATTTATAATCGTATTTTTTCCTTTACAATATATAATGCAAAGGGGAAAAAACGATTCTAAATATACTAATTCAATAAATAAATTATTATTTATAAGCAGGTTATTATTTATTGACGTTCCAGTATTCCACTGATGAACTTTGCCATTTGCTTTTGAAGTATTGCAACCAATTCTTTTATGATTTTGACCTGGCTTTCCCTGGATGGAGACTTCGGTTGCTGCTTCCTTAATGACCTATTTAGTATGTCCCATACATGTTCTATTGCATTCCTACATCAGGAGTGACCTGGCCAGAGAAGACGTTCAGTTTCATGGCCGTTATGCCACCTCTGCCTAGCATGAGTAGTTTGAGCTAGGGCACCAGCTTCCATGAATAAACCTTGGCGTGGAGATACATTTTCATTGGAATACATGGGTAGCAGCAGCAGCCCCTCTTCCAGGATCTTTACATAATAGGTTGAATTAACAGTTCCTGCGCAAACCACCATCTCTGTTCGTCCATTGGTCCAAATTACACCTCATACTATTACAGGAAATACCCAACATTTTATCATAGCTTGTACGTTCCTCAGAGAAAATTTCTTGGAATTGATGTTTCCATATCCACACACGCCCACTGTCTGGAAATGAAGGAAATTGAGATTTATCCGAGAAGATTACGGTGTTCCTGAAGGCAGAATCATGTTTGACCATCGATGCTGCTCTCAACTTCCAACGGGCAATGTTGCGAGGGACGATCATGGTCCTCCTTCTAGCTGCTCTGCCATAGTAGCCCATGTCGTGAAGATATCGTCTGATGGTCCTAGAACTAATTTTAACTTGAACAGCCAGTACAGCAGCGGTTTGACGAGAGTTCGTTTCTGCACGTCTTCTGACGACACGAAGCGTTCGTTCTTCGAGATGCTCATGGACTGCTAGGACGATGAGCAACTGTCGTTTGACTCTTGATTGACTTTGACTCTTAGGTGTTGATAATGAAATACAAAGACTGCGGCAAATTCCCCTTTGACTTTGCTCTGCTTCCCAAAATCCAATAATTCGACCTCCTGCGAAATCGGTCAGTTCCCGGGAATCTCTGCATCGTGGCTTTGTGAAAATAATTTGTCTTTGATAGTTACCTTACACTGACCACTTGGCTTCAACAGATTAATTATATATATATACACACACACACACCACACACACACACACATATATATATATATATATATATATATATATATATATATATATATATATATATAAACCTTAAGGACCATCATCATGATGTCTAATTAGTTTTGTAATCTCCTGGTGTATATACAAAATATTCCCCACCAGGATTCCAACCTGAGACTTCTGATTCGGAGTCACGGGCGCTGACTATTAGGCTACGACAAAGTACAAACTGATAGCATGATGCAGTGGTTGCGCCAATAATTTCACCAGCCAATGGGTCTTTTCATTCAAATTTATCTGGATAATACAACAGTACCATACAGATGGAAATAAACGCATATCGTAGCCTAGTGGTCATATCCAGCGACTCCGGTCAGAGGTCCCAAGTTCGAATTCTGGTGGGAATATTTTGCATATGCAAACCATACGCGTATTTGTGCGTTTATTTCCATATATACAGTGCAATTTATAAGACATGTCCTAAAGGTGTCTTGTATAGTTATTTTTGGGATAAACCTATCCCAAATCACTATCTCTCTCTCTCTCTCTCTCTCTCTCTCTCTCTCTCTCTCTCTCTCTCTCTATATATATATATATATATATATATATATATATATGAAAATGAAAATGTTTATTGGCAGACTATAGTCCATATGACAAATATTATTAATACAATGACAGTTCATATACTAAGGATAGATATATAATATTATATATACACAACTGATTAGAAATAATACTGTAATGTCGAAGTTTAGTGGAGCTACAGACACGTTTTCGTATCAAGAATTCCATAGCTTAGGCCTTAGAGGATAAATGACAGGACTCATGGATAGCTTGGATAATCGGGTTGGTTGATTTTTTTAATTCTTTGCATTAGACTGTATTGAGCACGTCTTGTTACCTGCGGGAAGCTGGGGACATTGCGGGTAGCAAACATTTGTGAAGCTGAGCATCTCGGGGGTAATTTATGTAAGAGTCTAAAAGATCCGTTGTACAGCAAATTTAGGGTTCTGCCAGAACCTTTTTTATAATTCACCCAGAGTTGCTGTCCGTATGTATTACTGCAGAAAGTACGAAAGAGAGTGTCTTTAGCTTCACTTGTACAAAATCGAAAGTTCCTTATGGTCATATTCGCTTTAGCACACAGGCTTCAAGATTGTTTTCTTATATCTGAGTCATTACTCAAGGAGCTGGTAATAGTTTGACCCAAATACTTAAACTCTTGCACTTCCTCAATTACTTCACCATTCATTTTAAACCTTATATCAGCTGGCTGATTACAGCTTTTAGGATGAAATTGCATAACCTTAGTTTTTGTAACATTAAAAAAATATAATGTTTCTGCGAGTACACTTCGCACAGTACATATTGTATTCTCCTATACAAGCGTCGTTCTTTACGTTAATTATACTGCGTGTTTACAGTTTAAATGTATATATATATATATATATATACATATATATATTATATATATATAATATATATATATATATATATATATATGTGTGTGTGTGTGTGTGTGTGTGTGTGTGTTTAGTTGATATTTACAGTATCATAGACAGTATCTAAGACAGCGAAAGCACAATGCTTGCTGTAGCTCCTGCATGAAGAGTGATCTAGCACATTTTGCTTTCTTGCTTTCGAGCGCATCTGCAATTGCAAATTTAAAATGTCTTCTTGAAAGTATAATAATGAAACTCAAATGAGAATCCTGTTGCGTTTTTATTTTTCGCAAGTTTGTAAAAAGAAAGAAAAAAAAAAGAAAAAAGCTTTGTTGTATATAAAAAGCTTTGAAATTCTCATTGAATATGATTATGTTCTTAAGAAGAGAAGTAAAAAATACAGCGTTTTGCAAATGCGATTGAACAAACTCGAAATACTTTCGACAACATTCCTTTCATTTCGTGATACGCATCGATGTTTTTAACACGAAAATCGTATGAACAAACCATCGACAAAATGGATGAAAAAATGGATAAAAATGGATAAAAAATGGATAAAAATGGATAAAAAACATCGACATAAAAACTGTTCCGATAGTTGGGACTTAGAAGTTTGTAACGTACGAGGGCCACTCAATATATTTTGCTCCATTTTTTTTTTTCCTAAGTTTCCTTGTAAGTTCCAAGAATTTTGTACACAAGTAGTTACATTCCTTTTTTACAAGTTTTTATTTTTCCACAAGTCTCCATCCTTTTCTACGGCTTTCCTCCACCTCGAAACAAGGGCCTTTATTCCTTGTTGATAAAAGTCCGCTGGGTTCCGCTGGAGCCACCTCTTAACCTCCTCAACAACTTCATCGTCACTCTGAAACTTTTTTCCACGAATAGCATCCTTCATTGGCCCAAACAAATGGAAGTCTGAAGGTGCCAGATCCGGGCTGTATGGAGGGTGGGTAACACAGTCAAGCGCATTTTTGTGATGGCCTCTCTTGTTTGCAAACTGTTGTGTGGTCTTGCGTTATCGTGCAAAAGAAGGACGTCTTCCAGTTTTCTCTCCGGTCGAACTCGCTTTATACGTCTCTGGAGTCTCTGTAGGGTAGCAATATATGCCTCTGAGTTGATTGTTTGTCCTTTCTTCATAATGTCCACCAGAATCACCCCTTTCATGTCCCAGAAGATGGTGGCCATAACCTTTCCTGCAGAGGGAGCCATTTTGAACTTTTTCTTGCGTGGGGAGTCTGCGTGATGCCACTCCATGGATTGGCGTTTTGTTTCAGGTTCAAAGTGGTGTACCCAAGTCTCATCCCCAGTCACAATTCGTGAAAGGAAGTCATCCCCTTCTGTCTCGTATCGAACCAACGATCAGAAGCAATTTCTTTTCTTTGGGCTTTGTGATCTTCAGTCAGTTCGCGAGGAACAAACGTGAACACACTTTTGAGTATCCCAGTTGCTGAATTATCGTATTCACACTTCCTTCACTAATTCCTAGCTCCAGTGATAGCTCCTTGTATGTGACGCGCCGATTTGATCGAATGATGCTGTTAGCACGTTGCACAGTGTGAGATGTCACAGCCGATGCCGGGCGACTGCGTGGCTCATCATCGAGGCTGGCTCTCCCTCTCCGATGATCTCACACGTTTAGACCAGCGTCCAACTGTGCTTCGATCAACAGCATCTCCGTAAACGTTTTGTAGACGTTTGTGAATATTTCCAACTGTTTCCTTCTCTGCGGTTAAGAACTCGATAACAGCTCTCTGTTTACGACGCACATCACTGTCAGACGCCATTTTCGAAACTGCGTTAACCATCGGTTTTATACAAGGGCGTTTAAAAGCGGTTTTATACAAGGAGGGGAGGTTCAAACTGGAAAAATCCGGTTATGTGAAGCGCAGAAAGTTCAAACTTACGGCCCATGCCCTATTACACTGGTATGCATCAATTTTGCTGTCAAGGGTTTTGTAAGTGATTCTTATAGAGTTTTTCCTGCTGATTTCGAATCTGCAATCCGTTTTTCTCAATCAGCTCAGGTTATCCGGCTATGGCCTCATAAGTAAAATAGAATTTTTCGTGATTTTGTCAAAGCGGAATTGGAACAGTAACATCTATCATCACTTGTTTCACTTGTATAATATCTTTTTTTACTTTTCAGGCATATAGATAAAATATTTCATAATGAATAGAGCGTGTAAAAATGATCCCAATAGATTCTGCTACATATGTGGGACGGTTACCATGCCAAATAACCAGTCCCAAATCACTAAATTTGTGAAGACAATGTATAGAGCATACTTTGGAATTAAGCTAGGGGACCAGGACAAAAATTTCGCCCCTCATATGTGCTGCAAGACGTGCATTGAAAATTTGAGAAGATGGAGCAAAGGCAGAGCGAAATCTTTGCCTTTTGGAATTCCCATGATTTGGAGAGAAGGAAAGGATCACGTGACAGATTGCTATTTCTGCATGACAAACCTCCAAGGTGGGCTTATAAATTTATTTTTCTTAAATATTTTGAAATCCTCGTATGAAACTTGACATAATATTCACCATAATGTAATATTCACCATAATGGTAATCATACATTTACATATACATATTGTTATAGAAAATACATTTACACATACATATTGTTATACAAGTTACATTTACATATACAATGATTGTATATTTTCTTTCTTTTTCATTCATATTGTCCCCGAAGGGACAATATGAATGAAAAAGAAAGAAAATATACAGACTCCATCGACCTATTTCATATCTTACAGACCGCAGCCTTCCCTCACGAGCCGCCACTGTCTGAATGCTTCTTCTATTTCATATGCAAGTTTTATATCCATGTTTCTGTGTTTCTATTTTCAGGAGTTAACAAGAAGAATAAACACATTGTTGTATACCCTGACATTCCTTCTGCTATGAGACCTGTACCCCATGGTCCTGGAATTCCAATACCCGACCCACCTCAAACCCTGGACTTCGATGATTCTGATGATGAATCAATGACCAATGCCAATGACCAGTCCCAGTCGTATATACCTCAAAATACCGCTTCAAATGAGCCGAGGCCTCTCAACCAGGCCAAACTTAATGATCTTACCAGGGATTTAGGACTTTCCAAATTAGCTGCCGAGATCTTGGGCTCACGACTTCGAGAGGACAACTTGCTGGCTCCGGGAACAACATTCTCCTGGTATAGGAAACGAGAGGAAGAATTCCGCAAGTTTTTTGCAGTGCACGAAAATACCTCTTCCTTAGTGTACTGCTGCAATGTTGAGGGGCTAATCGAATCCTTGGGCCTGCCATATAACGCATCAGAATGGAGGCTATTTATAGACTCGTCTAAACGAAGTTTGAAAGCAGTACTTCTCAACATTGGGAATAGGGTTGCATCAGTCCCTGTAGCACATTCCGTACAACTTACTGAGAGCTACGATAACATGAAAATTTTACTGGATGCTCTCGTATACGACCAACATAACTGGAGGATCTGTGGAGATTTGAAGGTAATACTAATATCATAAGTAAACTATTGCTATTGACTATGTTGTTTTTCCAAAGGTTATTTGAGAGCGTATAAGAACACTTAACTTCCCCACAGAAGTGATACAGTCCAATGCATAGATTTTTTTATCTGATAGAACAAATTCTCTAAATTCTTTAAATATTTTCATTTTTTTTCAGATTGTGGCATTTGTATTGGGAATGCAAGGGGGATACACGAAATACCCATGTTTCCTCTGCAAATGGGATAGCCGAGCGGATGAGAAGCACTATGCACAGCGTGAATGGGCATCCAGAGAGAATTTTGAACCTGGGTCGCATAATGTCGTTTCAGTGCCCCTTGTACCACCAACAAAAATTTTGCTCCCACCACTTCATATTAAGCTGGGCTTGATGAAAAATTTCATCAAATCAATGAATAAGGAGGGTTCAGCATTCCGATATCTCGAGAGTAAATTTCCTCATATATCTGATGCTAAACTAAATGCTGGGGTTTTTGATGGTCCTCAAATTCGAACTTTGATCAAGGATACTCAGTTCGAAAACGCAATGACTCCAACTGAGAAGAATGCCTGGCAGGCATTCAAATCAGTTGTCACTGATTTTCTTGGCAAGCGTAGAAGTCCAGAATACGAGTCCGTTGTCGAAAACTTGATGGAAGCTTTCAAAGCTCATGGGTCGCGCATGTCCATAAAAATGCACTTTTTGTGGTCCCACTTGGACTATTTTCCTGAAAATTGCGGGGATTATAGTGAGGAACAGGGTGAACGATTTCACCAAGATATCAAAATAATGGAAGAGAGGTACCAGGGAAACTGGGATATCAATATGCTGGCGGACTATTGCTGGTGTTTGAAGCGAGACGTGCCCGAAGAAAAACACAGACGGAAAGCCAAAAAAACTTCATTCCTTCCTCAATAAACTTTTTTCCATATTCATTGTATGAATAAAAGTATTTATTCACACAATGTTTTCATTTTTCACGAGTGTTCTTATAATATTACTCGTATCTACAGTGTTTAAGCTAAAAAAATCAATAAATTTGGGGATAAAATTGGACTTATAATAAATGGCCAATAGAGAAAAAACCTGACCTGATTGAGGAAAACCAATGTCATTTTCGAATTCAGCATGGTCGAATTATATAATATGAGTTGAAAAAACCCTCACAGCAGACAAAAAATTTCATATGCATTAGTGATGTAGCGGATGTCATTTTTTTCACATCCGCGGATGCGGATGCGGATGAGGATGTTTGATTTCAACATCCGCGGATGCGGATGCGGATGTCTACATTTTCGTTATTTTTTAGGATATATTCGAGATTTGTTGTGTTTAACGTATATAATAAGTTATTATATAGAGAGAGCTGTAGCTATAATGTAGTATAATTGATTAATTGTACAATAATTGCTGTACTTTTCTCTGAACATATAAAATAATATCAAGCATCTAACTAATATAGAAATCAATTAGTGAATTCGTCTGCAAATAAATTCGTTATATTTTGTTGAGTTTCAGCCACAATTAGAAACCATAATTGTGTTACCAGGATGCGGGACGTGAACCCAACTCAAATGCACCCCACCGACCTCTTTCCCCAACCTCCACCCTTATAGAAAGAGATCTTTAATTAGCTTGATAACTATTTATATTAAGTTTAAAGTTTTATTAGGCATATTTATAAATGAGTAATTAAAATAAAGTAAACTAAGATGTTCATCGTTTAATGTTCAAACTTAATTATAGGAAGGTTATGCTTAAGGAACATTAATTTTTCTGCCTTTTCTGCTGCCAGTCTGTTTCTCTTTTCATCATATATTAATCCAGCACTGCTAAATAATCTCTCGCTTGGTACGTTTGTTGGAGGACAGGCTAAATGTTTCCTTGCAAGTTTACTCAAGTATGGATAGATATTCTGCGTATTTTTCCACCAACTAATAGGATTGTCACATGCAGCCAGGCGTTTTTCTTGGTGATAGCTCTCGATCATTTTTACTACATCTTTTGACATCGCGTAGGTCTCGTCATTGCTGCTTGACTCAAGAAACTGAGAGACAGATTCTGTGATAGATTTGCTTGTTGAAGGTGTTGGTTCTGTCACTGAAACTTTTATTCTTTTGGTGGGTGGCGAAGCGACAGATTCAAGAGATTGAAGCTCTTCAACTGCTTTGCCAAGTGATGATTTAACTCGTTCTAATGTACTAGGTGAAAATAACTTAGCTTTGTAACGTGGATCTAAGTAGGTTGCAAGAGAGTAACTTCATACAAGAACAGCCTCTCGTCTTGTCGCTTGCATCACTTTTGCGCACAATGAACTAGTTCTATTAATATAGTAGAATTTGATAATTTCCGCTTATTAATGACGTTTTATCTCAACGGTCCACATCCGCACGACATCCGCAGTCCAAAGTGCGGATGCGGACGCGAGAAAATGTGCGGATGTTCCGCGGATGCGGATGCGGATGCGGATGTGACCTACATCACTAATATGCATACCAGTGTTATTTAGCTAAGAAAAAAGGGTGGGGCAAAATATATTGAGTGCCCCTAGTAGTATGTTAAAAATGTTAATAATTGTGCTTTCATATGTCGTTTACAGTTTGTTTCTATCCTATGTACATCAAAAGTTATTACAGTTTAAAGTTGTGCAAAGACTTTGTAACCACCCTGTACTACCAACAGTCCAACATACTATAAACAGTAATAATATCGATAAAATTCCAGATGCTAGACGCAGTTCAGAGACGGAGTCCATGAGCCTTAATTACTAACCTAATTAAATCTAACAACCAACCTAGCCTAACATAACCCAACCTAATTTAACATATTACCAAGCTGTTATAAACTCTATCTCCGAACTGCGTCTGGCATCTGGAGTTTCGCCATAATATCAAATATGATAATGTCAATAATAATAATAACACCTAATAATTTCAATAACACCAGTCACATTAGTAGCCATATCATTAATGACACCAATAATGATATCAATAATAGTAATCTTAATCACACTTAATCATACTTAAATATACTTAAATGATAGTGGATCTTTTAAACTATTTCCCCCCAGCTTCAGAGAGAGGGGACATAGTTTAAAAGGTCAATATTAGGGGGGGAGATAATTTAACAGGTTTTACTTATCTTATTTACATAATAGAATTTTTAAGATATGTATATAAGATGCATATCTTGAAAATTCTATTATATTCTGTCATATTTCCGGTTTAAAAATTCTATTACAGGGTTTTGCAGTCAACTTTCTTATATTTGAAAATCAACTGTCGCGAAAATATTTTGTCGAACTGTACTGTATTTAAAGGTTCATGCTTATTGTTGTATCTTTGCGATACAAGTGCAACGTGAGTCGGGTCTTATTTAATTATTTTCACACAAAGCGATTTCGCTGGAACTAAGATCAGCCATAGTTAGATAGTCCCATCAGTACAGTTCCCGTTTGTAATGGATAGACATTATGTGTGTGACTGTGACATAGACAAATGAGTGTGATAGACAAATGTGTGTGAGCTATATATATATATGAAAATTATTTCACAAAAGTAACACGTGAAAAATATTTATGATGAATAAAACCACGAAGGAAAGGAAACACAGAAAGGTGCTCAAGCGCTTTCGTCTAATGACATCCTCAGGAACACTGAAGTACATAGAAGGTTACAGCCTATATATAGGTTACAAAAAAAAAATATATATATATATATATACAATAAACGGAGAAATGAAATAAAAAAAAAAAAAAAAATTATTAAAAGATTGTGGGATGGGCATACAACTTTGTAAGGAAACACTATCGATTTTTAGCACAAGATCAAACTACCGATTTTTAGCACAAGATTAAATTAATTGTTTCCAACCAGTTATAAAAAAAAATAAAAAAAAAAATACAAATTTATACTGGAAATCTGCCCGGTTTTATCACTCTACCCATCTTGTATATAAACATAAATTGAAAAATCGGGGCAATAATAACACTCGTACTTCGTCAAAAAATATTTTAGTACTTCCATTTTTCCCGGACTTTTTAGGCATTGCTAATGTACTTAAACTTTTGGATATTAATGTAGTATTTTCATATAACAATATTGTGAAAAATATCGTAGTAAAAAATAGCCCTACCAATAATTCAGGCATTATCTATAAAATTGGTTGTAAACAATGTGATTCCTTTTACATAGGTCAGACGGGAAAGGATTTGCACACACGTATAAAACAGCATCAATATTCCGTTAGAACAGGACAGTCGTCCAGTGCTCTTTTTGTCCATTTGTCAGAGTTATCCCACTGTATTGATTGGAATAATGCTTCAGTTTTATTTCACTCTGGCAACATTGTTAATAGAAATATTCTTGAGTCTGCCATTATCCAACTTTCAAATAACTTCAACATAAGCAAAGGTCTTTTTCAACTCGATCCTGTTGTTTTGAATTCCTTCAGAAAAAATTTAGATAAGAAGGGTAGAACGCTAAATCTTTGGTAAACTTGTATGCCACCTTAACTTTTATTTTTCAATTTATGTTTATATACAAGATGGGTAGAGTGATAAAACCTGGGCAGATTTCCAGTATAAATTTGTATTTTTTTTTTTTTTTTATAACATTGGTTGGAAACAATTAATTTAATCTTGTGCTAAAAATCGGTAGTTTGATCTTGTGCTAAAAATCGATAGTGTTTCCTTACAAAGTTGTATGCCCATCCCACAATCTTTTAATAATTTTTTTTTTTTTTTTTTTTTAATTTCATTTCTCCGTTTATTGTATATATATATATATTTTTTTTTTTAACCTATATATAGGCTGTAACCTTCTATGTACTTCAATGTTCCTGAGGATGTCATTAGACGAAAGCGCTTGAGCACCTTTCTGTGTTTCCTTTCCTTCGTAGTTTTATTCATCATATATATATATATTATATACACACAGTATATATATATATATATATATATATATATATATATATATATATAAAGTATATGCCAGGTTAGGTTAATTGAATGACCGGTTAATAGGTCAATTGAATACCCGGTTAGGTTAACTGAATGCCCGGTTAGGTCAACTGTACGCCCTCGATGATTGGTTAAGTCGTGATATTTTCGTTAGTTTTAACGAAAATATCACAACTTAATCTAACCAATCGTCAAGGGCATACAGTTGACCTAACCGGGCATTCAATTAACCTAATCACTAGTGCGCTGAACCTCTGGTCCACTCCAGAGAGGGCGATCGGTTACCTGCGTGCCGCCGGCTGGGTGGGCTGATCGGCTAACCAACAACAACAACCTAACCAGTTAAGGGTTAGGGTTCCAGCACCGGACTGTAAATCAGTGTTAATTTTGTTGAGCCAAACGGTGCACATACATACGCAGCACATAGAATGTTACTGGCATAAGCATAAACAACGCATTAAAGAAATGATGGGATGCAAGCGCAATTTCTTACACTGGTACACTGGTATGTGGCGCGATAGATTTAATCGAAATGCTTTTAATAATTTATGTGAGCATATTAAACTATTTTATCCTATGTAAATAATGGTTCTCTATTTATTATAAGTTTGCAATAAATAATAAATTTGTTGTTATTGTTTTCTTATCTTATTTCGGTTAATTTGCAGAGTTTAAACTTTGTGGGGGAACTTTGTGGGGGATATAGTTGAAAAGATCAACATTGGGGTGGTGATTGTTGAAAAGAGTATGTTGGGGGGCGGGAATAGTTTAAAAGATCCATGATAGTTGGCCAAACGTCTAAAACTACTATTCATACAGTCAAGGAGGCAACAGACAACTAATCTCCCGTACGAGGAAATCGGCTATTCTTGACGTCACAATATCCACTTGAATCACAATAATGAGATCCGACAGAAGTGTCCTACATACAAACACTTCACTACTTCACTCCCCCCAAAAATATATAAAACTACAATAAGCTGTTGTAATTACATCTACGCGATATACAAATTACGTTTAATTCAGTAAATTTCAGGGATCACTAACATATTGCTTCCCAGGAACCTCTCTAACATATTGCTTCCCACTGTATATCACTTTAACATAGTGCTTCCCAAAAATAGACATTACACAACCAATTACAGTTACATTACAATAGTTTATAATATTTAGAGATTAGCTAGTCGAGAAAATGTAAATTTATGGACAACTTAACTTATTATGCTTTGCCATTTTTTGTGAATGTAAAATATTTGGATCACCTGAAGATCAGGACCCCCAGCCTTCTTTAGTTAGCCTTATAAGGCTAACTAACGAAAATATCACGACCTAACCTAACCAATTGTTAGGTGAACTGTACGCCCTTGACGATTGGTTAGGTTAGGTCGTGATATTTCCGTTAGTTAGCCTACATTACCAACCTCTTTCTAACCAACCAACCATTCTCTTTTTAACATATTGCTTCCCAGTGTTAATCACTTTAACATATTGCTTCTCAGGAGGGATCACTTTAACATATTGCTTCCCAGGAGGGATCACTTTAACATATTGCTTCCCGAATGCTTTGGGAAGCGATATGTTAAAGTAATCCGATTTCAGTAAATAAGTCGATACCGTATAAAAATTTAGTATTCGCTTATAACTAAAGTTTAACTAAAGCGTATACACGATTTTAGTCTTTCACTTTAATACAAATAAGTAAAATATTTATGCAAAGAAAAAATTCCAAATTTAAATATCAAAACTAACTGGAAGACAAAAATGAATAAAATATTATATTATGGTTGGTTGGTTGGTTGGTTGCCACCACTAAACGTGTACATTATCCAAAGCTGATAGCAATTTCGCTAAAATACAAATAAGATTATAAATTAAAAGCAAAATGCTTCCAAACTTACGTTAATGGCTCCAAAGACTAATTTGAACTTCAAAGAAATCACGACACTTTTATCCACTTAACATAAAATTCGCAGGTAACTTCCAGATAACTTCCAGATAACTTGACAGTGACAAACTCAAGACTAACTTCAAACCCAAACTGTATGCAGCAATTTAAAAAATTTACTCAAATGTTAACAAAGCTTGAGAGAATTCTTTGCACTTTATATATATATATATATATAATACATTATACACTGTATATAATATTCTTAAATCTGCTTCATTATGTGGTGTACTTAAAACTTAAGTTCACATAATGAAACAGTTCTAAGAATTATGGAGTCAATTTATATATATATATATATATATATATATATATATATATATATATATATATATATATAAGCCAAAATTAAATGACTGCAATTCGACATACAAACGAAATATTTCACTGATGATGGAAGTTTGACTTCCGAAACGTCTGTGTACTAAATTTTCATAATGCTGACATGGGCGTTGATTATTAAGTTCATCGCTGTGTGTATATATATATATAAATTTAAAGTTTTGCTAAATATAAGGTTTCTGTAACCTGTAATACAGAACTAAACGTAGCCTAGGCCTTTATTCATAAGACTGAAGAACTACAGTTCACTACTTCACTTATGATCTTATTGATTAAAATGGCAATGGTACGAGTCGTACCATTGCCAAGGTTTTAGGGCCTACGAAATTTGGGAAATGTGTATTTTCACTGTGGTATGGCCTATGAAGTACCTATGAAATACGAAGTACCAAGGTTTTAGGGCTACGAAATTTGGGAACTATGTATTTTCACTGTTGTATGTATGGCCTATGAAGTTTTATAGGCCAACAGAATAACCTCAAATTATGGAGCTACTTACTTCATAGCCTCTCATCCTGTGTCAACAAACCCATTAGTTGCTGAGTTATCCACAGGTGGCAGCACGCACGGAGCTGGCGCGATGTTTATGTTATGTTTTATAATTAATTTAGTTAGCTATAGTGCTAAGAGAACAAACACATTCACAAGGGAACAATTTGCGTCTAAGTTAAAATAAGGCACATAAATAGACGGTGCATCGGCAAATTTAGGGGCCTACGATAGGAAAGTGCCCAGGGCCTACGAAACCATTAATCCGGCCCAGGGTACGACATGTGTATCAAAGAGAACAAAATATTTAAAAAGAGTAAAATGTTCGGAGCAGGTTCCAAAAGTTTTGCTCCAGCTCCAGCTCCATCGATCCCAGTTCCCGATCCGCTCTAACTCGGGCAATTCCGTTCCAGCTTCGCTTTGGGTCCGTTCATTTTTTGGATTTTCAACTTCGGCTCCGTTCCTCACCACTCCAAAAAGCTCAGCTCCGGTTTGGGAGCGGAATTTTTGCCAACCTTATAATATACCCATGGTATAATTTATCGTGGTTATGACGTAAAGGTTAATTCTGGACCTAAGTGCAATAAGGATCAATGTCAAATTTCGACATGTTAGCTATATGAGTTTTAAGATGTGCTTAGCCATTACAGTTCAGCGCAAAAGAGGCCAATGTCAAGCTAATAGTTTACAAGATGGCACTGGCCTCTTTTGCAGTGAACTGTAATGGCTAAGTACACCTTAAAACATATACATCTAACATTTAGTCAATTTTTATATTGGCCCTTACTGCATTCAGGTCCAGAATATATTGGTTTCCCGATTGGGATCACTGTATAAAGACTGCTATCCTATATGAGGGAGGATGAGGTATTTGTTTTTCTATTTTTGTGTCGACTAAACCCTTTAAAGCGTTCGACAATCTTTCGAGGATGGATTTTGTTCATTATTTTTTGAGGAACAGTACAGCATCCGATTTTACTCTTTTAATGATTGCATAAATTTGTTAAAGTATTTTTTAAGAACACTATTTTCCCATAGTTTAAAAAGAATATGTTTGCCTTCAATACACTGAATCTTGGGGTTTACAGCTTAATTTTTTTATTATTTTCAAATATATTTTATTTCATATACAGAAGTCCATTATGTGAGACATTTTTGGGGGGACCATTGAAGGAAAATATAATTTTTTTTTTTTTTTTGTATTATACTACAAACACATTTCTTTCAGAAATGTTTGAGGAGGGTTAATTAGGCTTAAATAGATTATAATGAAATGCTGAAAACAGTGTAAATCAATGTTTTGCTTCGTTTTTGCACGAAGAAATTGAGCGTACACAAATACTTTTAATGTGATACTAAGATTAGTTGGTTGTAATAATTTATTTAAAGTGGCGAGTTCAAATAAAATAACAGGATCACCTGAAGATCAGGGCCTCCAGCCTCCTTTAGTTAACCTTATAAGCTTATAAGACTAACTAACAAAAATATCACGACCTAACCTAACCAATCGCTAGGTCAACTGTACGCCCTTGACGATTGGTTAGGTTAGGCCGTGATATTTTCGTTAGTTAGTCTTATAAAGCTAACTAAAGAAGGCTGGGGACCCTGATCTTCAGGTGATCCAAATAACATTTTCAGTAGTAAGATATGATTAAAGATACATATACTATTCTTATCGCTTTTGAATAACTTGTTCATTGATTTGAGATGATAGTTTTTAATGAGTACGACGAGAAAATTATGGTAAAGATGAACTATTTTGTTTTAAGTTGAAAGTATGACGTAAGATTATACTTATACTCACACTTATAAGAAATTTTTAAAATGTAGCTTATAAATTAGATGCTTGCTTTTCCTTTTTATTTATGTTCATATTCTTTTTATTATGTAAGGGCCGTAAACGTGTGAAAAACCAACCGTGATTGAGCAGTAACAACCAATACGACTCATTTCATTCCTCGTTATTTTGCGTCTTTGCATATAATGTTTGTGAGATATATCAAAGTCTACAGATTAACGTCGTCCCAACACGATTCTTCAAAATTTCACCCACAAATTTCAAACAAGAAGCCAGTCAGTCATTTAATATTGACTATCATATAGTTTTATATTTAATCAAATACAAGGTCAGTTAATAAATTAAGTATTGTTTTGAAGATGACTGTGATAATTTTCATAATACTTTATGGCTTATACTGATATATGTGACAATATACTTCTAAATCATGTGAATACGCGCTTGTGCAAAACTTAGTTCTCACTCCATCCGCTAGGTGGAGAGTGCCTTTTATTAATATGGCGGGATAACGCGATAAATAATGGAAAATATGCGTCATTTTCGCATCTTGTTATACATATAATACTTATTTGAAGTAAATTTTAAACTCTAACTGGTTTAAAATGGTTTGTATTAAACTATTGACATGTTCCAGTGCGAGCTTGGACTGACTACATATAAGTAGGCTTTGGTTATATGAACTTTGAATTTATTAAACTCGTTGCTTAAATAACAACACTCATCAATAATGCTCTACTCGAAAGGAGAATACAGTTAACATTCTAAGCAACACATATACAGGGTGTTCTAAAATTAACTTGTAAACTTTTATATGAACGCAGTATCTTAACAAAAATTATGCGATATTCAACAATTTTATTTCAAATAGAGCAACAATAAGAAAAACAACAATAATTGTTTATTTTAGATGTTCAAAGTGTCTTCCTTCAACTTGAACACATTGTTCACAACGTCCGACTACTGATCAACAGTAGGTAATTACTAAGTAATTTTAGAACACCCTCTATACGAGTATGTGATACATAATAGCCTAAGGCTCTTCTAACAACCTTTTGACAATTTAAATTATGTATTTGTTTGTCGCTGCAAAGGAATTACAACTTTAATAATCAATGTTTTGTTTACAAAACTGTTCTCTTTAAAGTTTTACAAAATATATATTAAGGATCGCATGCGATATATATATATATATATATATTATATATATATACACACACACACTGTGTATCCTCTTGGATAAGTTCTCCGAACGTGTATAAAAAGACTATATGTGAAAGACGGAGACGCAGCAATTTCAAAGTTTTAAGTTGAGCAATAATAATTCGTAGTTGCCATGGAAACGAATATAAAAGGAAACAGAACACATTCATTTGAAAAAATACAGTTTAAATAACAAACGAGATTGGACAAAATGAAAAACAAATTGACAACGTACTACCATTTTTGAGAGAGTTGCGAGTTGTTTGACAGCGAAGCATAATATTTCGGCAAAGAATTTCACCTTTGACATATTGCCAAGTTTAAAAGACAGTCACCTTTGGAATGGACAATGCTCATTTAAGTATCGACATATTACGCAGTCTCCGCTGGTTTTCGTTACCATTCGACAAACCTCAAATGAAATCATGAAAAGTTAATATATTCGCACGTCAACAATTACAACAATATATTTAACATTTTTCAAATACAATTGTTACGGTACGTAAACAATTAATAACCGTAAACAATAAGTATATTCATATAGGGCTTATATATATATATACAGGTGTCCCATAAATCCGGTCTTATAGGAAAATTTATTTTAAATTCAAATTTATTTTAAATTAAAATTTATTTTAAATTCAAATTACGAAAGTAATACATACGAACGAAAACGAATGTTCAAATTGATGTCCTTCTTGTTCGCAAATGTTGATACGATGTTCCAAACTTAAACACACACGTGCCAAAGTCTCTAGTGTTATTTGTGCACAAACAGCACGGATATTTTCTTTAAGGTCTTCAATGGTACGTGGACGGTCAATGACGGTCAATGACGGTCAATGACGGTCAATGAACACGACATACTTTAAGGTGACCCTAGAGAAAAAATCTAGGGGTGTGAGGTCCGGGGATCTTGGTGGCCACTCGATTGGTCCCCCGCGCCCAATCCATCGCCCAGGGAGAACTTCATCCAATCAAACGTCGCACCTCACGGCCAATGAGGTGGTGCCCCATCCTGCTGAGAGTAAAACCAATATCGCACTGCGAGTGGCATTTCGTCCAAATACGGTTCCAACACATCATGCAACAATTGGAGATATCGTTCGGCATTAAGTCCTCCTTCCATAAATACTGGTCCCAAAACAAGATTTCCATGAATGTCGCACCACACCATTACTTTTGGATTAATTTGGTGATGAGCATCAACAGCGACATGAAGATTATCCTGTGCCCAGTACACGGTG